>WYDI02003455.1:16842-63537 GCA_009867235.2 Psittacus erithacus
AGATAGGCTGAGAAAGTTGGGGCTGTTCAGCCTGGAGAAGAGAAGGCTGAGTGGAGACCTCATAGCAGCCTTCCAGTGTCTGAAGGGGGGCTTATAGGGATGCTGGAGAGGGACTCTTCATTAGGGACTGGAGTGATAGTACAAGGGGTAACGGGTTCAAACTGAAACAGGGGAAGTTCAGGTTAGATATAAGGAAGAAGTTCTTTACTGTAAGAGTGGTGAGGTGCTGTAATGGGTTGCCCAGGGAAGCTGTGAAGGCTCCATCCCTGGCTGTGTTCAAGGCCAGGTTGGACAGAGCCTTGGGTGACATGGTTTAGTGGTAGGTGTCCCTGCCCCTGCAAGGGGGGTTGAAACTAGATGATCTTAAGATCCTTTCCAAGCCTAACTATTCTATGATTCTGGGAGAGGAGAACAAGGCTGATGTTAACCTCGTTTGACATGTGATGGCAGGGAGGGTAAATAACACAACTGAGATTGTGCAAGGAGAGGCCACTGTTGTCTTTGTTCTTCACAAAATTACAGAAACAAGTAGGGCCCGGCAGCTTCTGCCACCCTCACCCCTTCTCTGACCTGCTTCAAGCATTTACATGTTGATTTGAGGTCCTTATGGAGAAGCTGCTGGTCCTGCCTTCCCCTCGATCATGCATTTGAGATGCTGAGTGCAGACTCACGTGAGACTTTGCTCCAGCCCTTGGCGATGCCCCAGACTCCCTGTGTAATCTCAAGCCAGTTGCTCCAAACTAGATTTCCATGGGTGTAAAAAAAAATCACAGCCTGCTCTGACATTTAGGAAGTGCTTTGCATCCCCTTGGGACTTTCTAGTGCTTTGGGCACTGCCCACTTTTTTTTTTTCCTCCCTTCTTTTTTAGGGAAAGAAGTATTTGTTGCTGATAGCAGTAATTAATACAACTTTAGCTGTGGGTCAAAAACATGAGCAAGCCAAGGGAAGACTGGAAAATAAAACTGCAATCACCTCCTCAGACTATAGATAAATATGTATCCCTCTTCCAAATGTTTGTGAGCATTGGTCTTGGTTTTGAGAGAGGTGAGAGGTTAGTGTGTTATACCAGGAAAATAAAATGTCATTAACAAATGAAATGGGGTTTCATTCCCCTATTGCAGCTGGTGTGTTTGTTCCTCCGCTCAGAAGTGGAGCTGAGCAGTGTGGGGCAGCTGGCTTACTTCTGTTGGCTTCAAGCCGCAGCACATCAACCCTGTTGTTGATGTAGAAGAAAAGGATGCAGCAGGGTCATGGCTTATTGTTTTTTTCCTTTTCTTCTCTCTCTGGAGCTTTGTTACGAGTGTTTTGACATTTTCCAGCCACAAGCTGTTTTTCAAAAGTTATTTGTCTGTGAAATTTGTGTTGCTCAGCATAAACAGGCAGTGTGTGCTATGTCCCAGCTTGGTGGAGCGTTCAGGTCTGCACTGAAAGTGAAACCTGTGTTTTGAAAGGTTTCCTGCAGGGAGGCCGGAGCTGTGTGAGCTTTTCCCCTTTTACATGTCCTGCTCCTTTGTAAGGAGAAACCTCGAAAGTTACTTGCTCTGATTTTTTTCTCTTGCCTTAGAGAAGGCCTTTGTGGAGCTACATGCTGTGAACCCGCACCAGCTGATTGACTGCCAGCATCCAGGAGGGATGAACCAGCCAGGCCCTATTCAGAGTGGCACATGCAAACAAAAATTGACATTAAAGCGCCATATCTTTCTTTTCCTTTTCCAACAGAGGTAATCCAAGGTGACAATCCCACCTGTGTTTGTGTGTCTCTCTAGAGTGAGTTGGACGTTCAACACTGGGTTGGGTATGGTCGTGTCTCCTTTTGAGTTTTGGGACTTGTTTAGAGTGAATTTGGTATCTTTATGCACTGGTCCTGGCTCTAGAAGTGAACCCAGAGTTTGTTCAAATGTTGTGGGTCTGGAGAACTGGCTGTTAGACACCGAGGTGACGTAAGTGCCTGTTTAGCACAGGCCTGTAGCATTGCTGGAGTGCCCCAACTGGTGACTGTCCCAGTACTGGTTCTTCCCAGCCTTTCTGGAAACACAAAAAATACCACAAGCAGAGCTAAAAAGGATGTGTTTTGGATGATCCAACATGTTTACCCCGAATCCGCCTGGGGTTTTTTAAGCTTTTCAACCGAATCGCCTCTAGCCTTGACTTCCTGAACTTTGGTGGGTGTTTGCAGAACGCGAGGAGCTGTCAGTTTAAAAATAAACCTAAGGGTGCGTGTCCAACTCAATTTCTTCATTAGAGACAAAGTTGTTTTACTGTGGGTCTGCTTTCCCTCTCAGAGGATGGAAAGTGTGCCTTCATGCGCTGACAATCCAGGGTTAGAGATAAGGCCCTTGCTCAGGAAGGGCTGTCACCCACCCAGTCAGGGATTATCCCTGTGAGATGCAGGCTGCATGGGACTGAGCCCTCCCTGGTGTTATGCCTCAGAGGGAGGTGGTGAGCACTTTTTTCTCCATGGGGATAGAACTACTATTTGAGGAAGCTTGTGTGCACTAGTAGGGGCAAAGCCCTGGTTAACTGGGTGGCTAAACCTGTTCTGGGAATTAAAGAAGGTTTTGATTTTCCTTGGAGATCATCGGAAAGTGCTGCAATGAGCCAAGGGGTGCTAGAGGGCTGCTTGGCTTAGTCTGAGAAGTTGAATGGATGAAAAGGCTCCCTGTGGTCTTGATCACTGCTAAACACACACACATAGAGGATGGGTTGAAGTGGCTTTTACTAGTCCCTAGTAAACACACAGTTGTTTGTTCAGTCTGCCTGTGACTGCTGGCTCTTTGGGCAAACTTAACAGTTTCTCTTGAGGTCAGCAATAGGTCAGTTCAGGGATGGCATTTACTGTGTATACTGAAGTGGTGCCTGATATACTTTGCATTTTCTAGGTTCTAACAAAATGACAGCCATCACTGCCCCAGCACTGTTTCTTTTAAAACCCAAGACTCTCTCTCTGCTTCCATTATAGGATGTTTGCTTTACTTCTAATTTCTTTGCCCCAAATATTCCTGTGTTCTATTAAGCATCTTCTGAACTTTGCTTTGCTTGTTGGATTTCCAACAGAAAAGTACTGAGGTAAAACCATGGGAAGTGCTGAAGATGGACAAATATCAGACATTTGACGTGTTTGCCTCTTCGATAATAGTGCTTTTCCCAACTGAGTTCAGAGCATTCCCACTTTTCCACTTTTATTAATGCATTTCATTAAAAACTAACAGTTGCACAGATGAGTGAGTGCTTCTTGTTTACAGAAGACATTACTCTCTGACAAACATGTTTATCAGCAATGTGGCATTTCCCCAAAGTTGGTGAGTCTAGCAGCCACCTTGACCCTAAATAGACCAGATACCCAGTAGCCTTAGGGGTGTCTCCCCAGGAACTCCTGTCAGCTTTGGATCTGCAAGGCAATCTGGGATGCTGTTTGGGACCTAACCATTTTCTGCTTTTCTTTCAGCAGCGAAATGTCAGGATCAAGTTTGAATATGAAGGAGAGAAAAGGTATGTAAGCCAGTCTCTCACTGGTATGGGGCAAACTAATTATTTTACCCAATGTCATCCTACTGACTTCAGCCATCTGCAGATGAGCTCACAGCCGGATTCATTCCCCTAAAATCAACAGTTTTATATGTGAGGGCTTTGCCTCATCATCCCATTTGCCACAAGTACCTCCTGGGATTTGCATGCAGGCAAAGTGGTTCAAAGCTGGAAGTCATTAAATGCCTTTTACCAGGGACATAGGATGCGCATTTGGATCCTTTTCTCTTTTTAATTCTTGAGCTCTGCTGTGCCACAGCTGAGCTGCAGCCCTACAGAAATGTGTCCTTTGATTAGCAGCCTATGACACTTACTTAAGATAACCAGATTTTGGGCATGGGTCCCATGAAAATAGAGCTGGGAGTTAAAGCTTGCCCGCCCTTCCCTGCTTGACATTTTCATGGAATCACCTCTGCTTGGTGCTTGGCGACTGGCAGGGCAGGACACAGGGCTGAAAACTCACAGGCTGATGGTCCAACTTGTATGTTAAAGCCAAAGAAAATGTAAGTAATGTTACTGTAGGGCTAGATTGTACCTGCTGATATGTATCTATAGAGCTGCTGCATGTGATGGTACAGGAGAGTCACAGGGTGCCGAACTACATCTCTTCCATCCCTCCCACCTTATTCAGAGCTACGAGCTGAAAATGGAGATGATAAATCACTGACCTGTGCCTGATCCTGGGTGTTTTCTAGTGAGGGGTTGCTACACTTCTCTTCTGCCTGTACCCCACAGTAGGGGAAGGAGCAGAGGAGCTGCACTAGGATTTTTGGTAGATATTCTCATAGGGTGCGTCAGGTTCCTTTTTGAGCATAGCAGGTGAGTAGCATTCTGAGTGTGAAAGCAAAGAGCAAGCTTTATGCTTCATAGTAGAAGAATACAGGTTCTTTCTTCTGTATTGTTAGTCTAACCCCAAATTCTAGGATGCCTTTACTAAATTGAGACTATTGTTGTATTTGTGTATACAGGATTATCCAGTTTCCAAGACCAGCCAGATTCAAAGAAGTGGTGCAGAAGGTCACAGATGCTTTTGGACAGACGATGGACTTAGTCTGTATGAACAATGAGGTATTTTTCTCCTAATTGCTAAGGGGGGAGGTTTAGGGTGCCTGGTGCTCATTTCAGAATTGAGCAGCGGGTTTGTTTTTAAGACTCTGTTTTAGTGTTCATATGAATGTGAAGAAAAATAATCTTATTTTGTGGTTCCCAGCTAGTGAGTATGCAAGTGCTGTTGTCTGGATGTAGCTCAGTTGGATTCTCAGACCCCAAGCCAGGCTCTTTCTTCTCAAAAATACTTCATTTAAAGCCTGTTAAATGGTGACACAGGAACATTTTCTTTCCCCCAGAACAAAAAAAAAAAATCTGTGCAACTCCAACAGGGAAGGGATTAAGTAACTGAGATGATGGATACATTGTCGGTTGAGCTGTGCAGTCAGCAGCAATACGTATTTTCTTGTCAGCACCTTTGGGGTAATAGGACCACTTTCAGAACGTGTCTGGCTGGTGAGAACATGCTCAGGGCAGAGAGGAGAATGGCTGAGACCAATGGCTTTCCTGAGAGCCACACGAAGTGACTGTAGGCTGTGTGTTTGGGTTGAGTGTGAAGCCTTCCTATCTTAGGGGCAAGTTGCAGGAGCATGGCGAAGTCAGAGCATGATGGACAGTGCTGCTAATACAGTTCACTTTACACTGACTGCTTTGACCCAAAACCCCAGAATGATATGCATGTTCTTGTGGCTAGGTCTGCAGTGAAGCGTGCATCACTGAAGGTTCCTCTAGCAGGTCTTGTGGCCGTATACAGGCAGCCAAGAACCCTTCCTCTGCGGTCTTTGCATTTTAAGGCTTGAAGACCTTTCTTCGTCATCATTCTTTAGAATGGCCACTGTATTTTGCTAGCTTTGTCTTTGAGCCCAGCACTGTGTCTGAAAGGAAGGTACTGATAAAAGCCTTTACCTAGAAGGGGGCAATGCTTGGCATCTCTTTTGCTATGCTCAGCATCTTGCCATGAGCTGAGCAGGCATCTGGGGTCACTGAACTCTCAAGGTGGGTTTGGCTTTGGGAAGGAGGAGAGTGAGCCAGATGACAAATAGGCAGGCTGTTAAACACAAATACTTTTGGATCTGTGCTGACAGCTTGCTTGTTCAAGTACTGGTTGCATATTACTAACAGCCTTTCACTAAAGAATGAATGGAGAGAGAGGTTGCAAAGAGAACTTTCCCTCTCTCTTTTTAAGTTTTCTCCCTTCTGTTTCAACGGAGATTTTATCCACGAAAAAGTTGCTGTTCTTCTATATTAGGTACTTCATGATACCAAAGTGTCCGCTGGGTTTTGGTTTTGAATATAGCCAGGTTTCTAATCTTGGGCATTCCCTGTAAGCCCTCCTGGGAAAAGCCTCCCATTGAATTCTCCAGGAATGACTCATTTCATTCCAGGTTTCTTTCCACTGCAAGAGGATTTTTTTCCAACCACAGCAAACAGAAGCTTAAATAAAGCTTAAATAATGCATTTTATTGCATGTTAGAGGCTGTCTTCCTGGGCACGTGCAGAGCACATAGCAGGAACATGATTAGTCCTTTGGCTACTCCTAACTTCTTAGGGTTGAAGAATGACTTTTGGTGTTTTGGGTTTTTTTCTACATGAAAATTCCCTCTGTGAGAACCCACACCTTTGGGAAGAGGTCTGAGCAGTAGTAATTAAGGGTTGTTGCTGGGGAAACATGATGAACAGACAAAAGTGACCTTCAGGGATATAGCCTGCATGTCCACATGGTGACACCTTGGCATTTGGCTCCTAGTGTCTTTTGGGGCAGATTTTTGAGTCTCATTACTGCAAGTCTCAGAGGTAGCCTGACCACAGACTCATTAAAAGTAAATGTTTCACCCTCTCTTCATGCTCAAAGGGAACTGTGCAGTAATGCTTTGCTGCCATCATATGTTTTTCTTGCAGTAGACACCTTGTAGACAAAAAAAAAAAGCCCCTACAAAAGCTCACTAAATGTCAGTCCCTGTCCCAATGAAGCAGGAGTCTTGAAGCCAAGATCGGAGAGATGAGCATGCCAGCTGGGTGGAGCAGGGGCATGCATGAATCACATCCTGGTGGGACCATGGAATCAGCAGGCTTGGGCTGGTAGAGATAAGAGTGGGGCCTGGCCAGGGAAGTATCACACGGGGCATGCCTGCATGTTAGTACCAGGCCGGGCTCATCTTTCCAATGAGCAGGACAGCAAAATCTGGCCTGGCCATAAACAGCATGGTGTGGTGTTTCTTAGGCAGTCAGAAGCCAGTCTTTCAAATTGAATGTGATCTGTGTGCACTGCTAAACAGCTGCTTCAGGTGTGACTGTTACCTTGTCATTTGTCCCATCTCCATGACCAACTTGTGGTGTGACTTTGGGCATAACACAGGGCCTTGGTGCGCCACCAGTTCCCTTCTGACCTCCCCTTGCTTGTCTCCCTGAGGTGGTCCATCAGCATCATTTTGAATGATGGAAGGTTAAGGAGAGTTAAAGCCTGGGGAAGTAGTAGAAGCTTATGGGAGGGAGGAAATAAAGGCATATGTAACAAACATTTGTTGAGAATTGTTGGTGCCAGTTGGTCCTGCATTGGGCAGGAAGATGAACTAATTGACCTCTCAGATTTTCCCCAACCCTGTTTCCTACTATTCTTTGGCTTTTTGCAGTGTCTTAGAGTGAGGTCTAGTAATACTGTTGTAGTTGTGTTGTCGTTGATGAAAACTCGCCCTATGCACTCACTTTCTTAGACTGCAGTGAATTGACTGCAAAGTGCCATACTAAAACATTAAGACTATACTGCTTAGGAAGAAAATCTAATAAGCTTTGTTTAGTGAAACTTTTGTGTAGGTAAATTTGCTGTTCATCACGGCTACTCACTATGCAGACAGAATAAATCCAGTTACTGGAAACGCACCCTGGCAATTACAGACATGGTTTTGCATGAATCTATATTTAGTTTCATGCCTAGTAGGTATCTGTTTCTGATATCCACATGTGCCACAGTCTGGAAGCCAAATGGAGCAAAATCTATTTGCCAGATGTGGGTAATAGGTAAAGCCAAGCTAAATACTGGCTTCAGTTCCTTTTACAGGAGAGCAGTTTCTACCTGATGTTTTTGGCTTCTCTGAAGCAGGCATGCAAACACATTAATGTTGTGATACATTGGAGTGTCCTGCAGAACATTCTGTTCAGAGCAGCAGCAGAGGGATTGCCCTGAAAGCTTGTGAGGAGCTCAGTAAAGGGATGGGTGAGCAATGGGACTGTACTTACAGTGCAGTCAGATTCTGCTTAGTGATGAAATGAGGGAGAGCAGCATTCCACCATCTCATTTTTGTTTGGGTGAGTGCAGGAGAGGTGGCTTGCCTGCGTGGTGCAGCTATGGAGCCCTTGTGAACTTCAAGAGAGGTAAGCAGTGCACCAGGAGAATCTCTTTAGCTGTACTGATTAAGGCAGCAGACTGAGAACAGCTGCAAAGCACCTGGGAGACGTGTTCAATATCATCTTTG
Organism: Psittacus erithacus; assembly: GCA_009867235.2. NCBI lineage: Eukaryota > Metazoa > Chordata > Aves > Psittaciformes > Psittacidae > Psittacus > Psittacus erithacus. The sequence goes on from WYDI02003455.1 coordinate 24,886, forward strand.
TTTTAATCTTCTGTGAACATGGGTCATTTATTCAGATCTCAAAGCTTAACCATGAACCGTGGTCTAACCATTTACTCCATGGACCTCTGCTTGGTGAGTACTTTCAGTCATGTCCAAGCCCTCTCCCAGACTGGGAATCTGTTTACAGCCTTGCTTGTGAGGCCCAGCCCTGACAGGACTGGTGTTGGTGTTTTCTGTAAACCCTCCAGCTGGTTAGGTCCCTTGCATGGGAGCTAAAGGACATCCTCCTAAACTTTTCCCCAACCAGTTTGGTGAGAACCAAAGTCCCTACAAGGCTGTAAGAAATCCTGGGGCAAAGCTTTCTCAAGAGTTTCTCTTGGAATCTTTTTCCTACACAAAATAACTAGTTTTCAGACAAGGGGTTCACAGCCACATTATCCCTCTTCCTGGGTGAATGTGCTAAATACTTTGCTCTGGAGTCTCTTTTTCTGTCTTTTTGTAGAAACTTCTTAACCACATTTGCACACTTTACACCAGAAGAGCACTCCTAGCTCAAACTGGAGTTTGTTGCTTAAATATCTTTTGAGAACTGGCCTTGCCTTAGCAATTAGCATTGCTTCCAGCAATTACACCTAACAGCTGCATTTTTTCACCTGCTAATCCCATTTCTGGGTATCGAACTCTCCCATGTCAAGCTATAGGGGTTACAGGTATCCAATTTGAGACTGTATAGTCTGCAGGATAGCTGGTTGTGTTAAACTTAGCTATTGTAGTGCCCCTTTGCAGACCTGGCTTTTAGTATCTTGAAGCGGGGTGCCTGTGGTAAGCTGAGGAATACCTGCTATCCACAGCTGCAGGAGCTTGGTTTTCTTGGGACATTTTGGGTCCCTCACTAGCAGCAAGACATTTAGGTGCTGGAGTGGGTCCAGAGAAGGGTAATGAAGCTGGTGAAAGGGTCTGGAGCACAAGTCTTATGAAGAATGGCTGAGGGAACTGGGGTTGTTTAGTCTGGAGAAAAGCAGGCTCAGGGGAAACTTTATCATTCTCTCTACGACTACCTGAAAGGAGGTTGTAGTGAGGTGAAGTCAGCCTTTTCTCCCAAGTAACAAGTGATAGAATGAGAGGAAATGGACTCAAGTTGTGCCAGGGGAGGTTTAGACTGGATATTAGGAAAAGCTTCTTCACTGAAAGGGTTGTCAAGCACAGGAACAGGCTGCCCAGGGAAAGAGTTGAGTCACCATCCCTGGAAGTATTTAAAAGATGTGTAGATACGTGGCACTTAGGGACTTGGTTTAGTAGTAGGCTTGATGTTGTTAGGTTTATTGTTGGACTCATTGATTTTTAAGGTCTAATGACCTTACCTAAATGATTGCATGGTTCTATGACAATGTTAATCCTAATGTTTTTCATATAAAATAGGTGGCCTGCATATGGCTCAGTTCCCTGTCTGCCAAATGGGGATGAAAGGTAACCTTCCTATCACACAGGAGAAGAGAAACTCAATCCAAAATTTAAGGTGCTCACATTGTAAAAATAGCAGCCTTGTGCACATCTAAGATGGAGGTTGATGGGCTCAGACTGTGATCCTTGGGTGGAAGATGGTAGCAGTACAGGAGGTGATGCTAGCAGTATCCTGAGGTGAAACCTCATCTCTGTTGGCTGAGGCCCACACTTTTCCTTTGACCTGGTCATCCTTGAACTCATAGCCTCAGTGCACACAGTCTGAGTGTATTTGCCTGCAGGCCAGCAGCCAAACCCTTAGCAACACCCTGAGATCAAAAAGGTAGACACAGGCAGCTTTTGAGTGTCTTATTCTGTGGTGGTTGATCTGAAGTGTGCTTGCTGTGGCTGGTGGCATGAACCTTCATCACCTGGAGGCCTGAGCTGCTTTTCAGGAGTTCTGGGAGCTGTGGCTCCCAGTAAGATCAGCAAGAGCCTACTGGATGCTGTGGCCGCTCGTTCCCTTTGGTAGGTGGAACTGCTGTGTACTTTGGCACAGGCATAAGTATAGCATATGTTGTTGGCTGGATTCAGTGTCAGTGCCAGAGGCAACCTACAGAGGCTGAGGCCTGGTTTTTATGAGATTAGGCAGAATGCCCCTGAATGGGGGCAAAAAAAGTTGTGTGATTAATCTTAGCCCAGGGCAGCAGAAGGTCACAGAGCCCCTCTGAAGCGCAGCTGTGTTGGGCATTGGAAACTTTGCAGGCTGTCTGCAGGACATGGTACACCACACAGCAATGTCAGAAGGATCAGGTTCCCTTTGGAGGTATGACAGCAACAGTCTGCCACTTACCAGGAACATATCAGGACCTTTAGCTGCCTGATAGACATGGCACTGTGTAGTTCTCTGTTCTGTTTACCTTGTAAAGAGCAGAAGCTGAATTTGTCTTGCTGAAAGTTGAAGTGGTTCTTGGGGGGAGAGCAATGCACACCCTTCACATTAAAAGGGAGAAGACCTACTTGTGAGATGTTCCCTGACTTCACATGATGCTCAGGCACTAGGGAGACTGTTAGTGCACGGGAACAGCTGTAGGGAAAGCCACTGAGGGTATACCAGAGTAAATCCTTGGATGCAGCTCACTGCTTTCTTGAAGCACCGTTCTATGGTCATCTTCCCAGGAAGAAACTCAGAAAGAATGTGTGGGGCTGTTTTGGGGCTGGGCAGCAGCAGGTCCTGCCTACCACCTCCAAGATCAGAACAGCCCCAGAATAACAGGCAACAAGCCTAAGGTTTCATCTCAGCCCTCTCCTCTTCCCACTAGCTGAATTGGTGATGTGACCTTTAAGCTCTCTCCTTGCAGATGTTTTTTGCTGTGATTTTTTGCATCTGTTCTGTGGTAGATGAGAACTTGGAAGAAAATACTAGAGCTCAGCAAGCTGGAGGGCATAAGGCATCTGTTTTCTGTCCACCTCGTTGGGTTCCTCCCTTGTCCCCTGATTCCCAAACTGCTCATTGCAAGGGTCTGGCTTCCTCTGTTTACCCAAAAGTATGACACTACCATGCTCTGGTGTTTGTTCAATTCTGTCCAGCTCCTGATCCCGCTGAAATCCCAGGAAGATTTGGACAAAGCGATGGAACAGTTGGAGCTGAGCCCTTCCCTGAAGAGCCTGAAGATCCTTGTGAGCGCTCCAAAGAAAGCGAATGTGAGCCTTTCACCTTCTCCGCTCCTTTGTATCCGGAGCGAGATGCCTTGTTATTGTGTTGGGGAGTGGAAACGAGTATCCTGATGGTGGAGAGCAAAGGGCAAGCTGGTCATGAGAGGGGTCAGCCCTGCTCTGGCTCAGCTGCTCAGAATCCTCCTGTGGTGGCAGTCTAGAGCCTGAGCTCAGCTCCCCACAGCTCCTCCTGCATTCTGTGAAGGGTTAAATACAGTACTGATCCTCAGACAAGGTTAAACCCCAAGAGAACCCCTTGTGCTTTCTGCTTAGGGTTGCTGTTATCATTCCTTTGTAGCCTCTCCTTCATATACAGGGTGGTGCCCTGGCCCTTGCCATGCTTTTTGGCAGCATCGGGACTGTTCCTTCCATGTCATGCTGCAGCACTGAAGGCCAGGAAGAGCAAACTGGAGAATCCTTCAGTCTCTTGCAGGACTGTCCTTTTTTTTCCCCCATATTTATTTGTTTTTTGTGAGCTCAGTGGTTTTTCAGTTAAGCCTGTTAACTTGACCTCGCCTGCACAGAGTGTCTTGCCAAAGCACATGTCGTGCTGCCCCAGGCACAGGCTGTAAAGCAAGGGATTTGCAGATGTTGCAACTCTTTTTTTTTTCTTTATATTTCCTAGAAGTCCCGGAGAGGCTGAGAGTCTTGAAATTCATAGTGCTTGTCCTCATGGTGCTGCTGCTGCTCACAGCTCCTGGAACTTCTCCGCTCCTTTTGAAGACATAAGGAGCATGGAGGAGAGGCTGTGATTTGGGGATTGCAAATCTGGCTTCAGGCCAGGGATCAGTCTCTTCACCTATCTGGAAATAATGCAGTGCAGGAGCAGTCTTTTTGTCAGCTATCTGTATTTACCATTGCCAACTGGAGCTTAATTAGAGTATTTCAGTAACAGATGTGAATTGTTTGTGAATGACTTTTGGGGGCACTCTAGATTACTTGCATGTTTGGTTGGTTGGTTTTGTTGGGTTTTGTTTTTGTTTTTAATAGTTCTTGGGTAACATGGTCATGGTGTGTCCACAAGTGCTCTGGCCAAATCTAATCATTCCCTTTGTCTGATTACCAGCTCCTCCAGCCGAACAACAGCAAGCAGCACGAAATGAGGATCTCCAGATCCATGGGTGATATCATGGGATCCCTGTACAAAGACTCCGAGAGGACGCGGAAGTATTCAACAGGTCAGCAAAATGCAATGCTCTGTGGGATGTTTTGTGTTATTACAAGCTGGCCACCATCTCCTTTTTCTTTTCTGTCACAACTCTGTACCTGCTGCAGTATGGATGGCTACCCTGAGGTCTCCCATCAATAACTCAGTGCAGTTGCTGCTTATCCTCAGCCTGAGGAGGAGACTCCACAAGTTACACAAGTCAGATGAGGTTGTACTGAGCAGAGTCATGTTGGGCATGAAAGCTAAGAAGAGGGGATCTGAGGTGTAATTTGACAGGGGAAATGCAGTGATAAAAATCTCCAGTGAATTCAGTGCTACTGAACTTCATCAAAGTGAAGAGTGAGGATCTACAGAAAGCCAAGACTTTTTTGAGGCCTTGACATACTCCTTTAACTACCTGCTGTTGTTCTCTCCTCCTTTCCCAGTTAGCAGGATAATATAGCTGAATGCACTTGGGCTTCTTTGCTCCCGAGCTGGGATCAGCTTCACCACATAAGAAGCTTCACAGATGCCATCATGTCTGTTCCTGCTTGTCTATGGTAGCTGCTTTTCTGGTTTCCCAGGAGAATGGATGTGCACAGTGTTTTGCAGTGGTTTCAGATGAAGGGGAGCATCCCTTTCCTTCAGAAGTGCTGGGAAGTAGGTCCCTGCCAGCCTCCAGGCTGGCAAGTGCCTTGTCTCTTCTTGCAGCCCTGGAGGGACTGGAGTTTATTTGTAGCGTTTTGTGGTCTTTTGTTGGTTTTCTGTGTTTGAGTTTATGCTTTTCTTGCTTTTCTAAAAGCTCCGAGCTTTTTGAAATGACAAGTACTCTTGATAAGCTGTCTGTTAGAACCTTTTGTGTGAAGAACCTTCTAGAATTCTATAGAGAGCAGGGTGCCTTGTGCAAAATTGGTGTAACAACCCTGTAATTTATTCATTTTACAACCTGTAGTCAGGATAATGATTTTGTCATACAGTGACTGTTTTCTGCCATGTCTGTGGGTGCTGGTTACAGGGTAATTTCTGTAGGCCCCTACTGTTTTCATGCAATGATTTGACAACTGTAGAAATGACCACATCAGAGCCCTTAAATAAAGTAGGACCTTCTTATATAAATATGCATAAAGATATATTAAATCTTTCAAACATCCTCTGTATTTATATGACAGTAAACACTTCCAAACTCTTCTCTGTACAACAAAAGTACATTTTTCTCTGAGGATTTGCCTTTTTTCTCTCGCGTCTCCCGTGGTTTGCTATATTTCAGATGATATATACGTAATGTTCTTCTAGGGTAGGTCCAGCATAGCCACTTGCACAGCCATGCCCGACTCTTACAAGGGTGGGAGGTACATGTACAAGAGCTCTCTTTGGGACTCATGTTTCAATGTACTAGGCTTGTCTTTTTCTACTGTGGATTTTTTTTTAGCTCACGCTGCTCTTGAGAGTTTGCCCAGGGTCTGGCAGAGTCACTAGATTACCCTGAATGAAACGCACACACAAACACTTAGTAAGGCACAGAGCCTCAGCAGAAACTGTGCTTGAGTGAAACCTCTCTGCTGCTTGCTTTCTTTTTGGCACTTGTTAAGCTGTTAATGTAAACCAGCAAAGAGCTGTGGCACCGGGAATTGTCACTGATGTGTGAACTGAGCGTGATGGGCAGTATTGATTTCATATGTAACTGTGCTAGCGAGAAGATTAGTTCTTGCAAAGTTAGAATTTCAAACTAACGTCTATGCTAGGCTTTGGCCTTTTCTGTTTTGGAGCTGCTGTAATAGCAAGAGAGTCCCTGACCAGGTTTTCACTACTGGCTGTAAGATGTCACTGCCTCAAAGAACATCCTGTAGATAAGGCAGACAAAGGAAGAGATGTCAGCTCTGCAAGGGTGAGAGCCTGAGGTACAGATGGGTTTTGAGGGAATGTCTGCATAGCAGAGTGGAGGAATGGGTATAACATGCTGGTTTAAATCTAGGTAATGGATGAGGAGGAGTGGGCAGCACCAGATGTAGGATGCAGAGTATTAATATCGGGGTATTCAGGAGGGTCTGCATGCTCATTGCTAATGCACCAAAACCAGTGTCCTCAATGCTGTTAGGTAGCAAAGGTAACCAGCCCATGCTACAGTCATCCTTCTGGGTTTATTTCTAGGTAGACAGTCAGTCTTAGTCTTCATTTGAAAACAGGTTGCAACAAACCCTCTGCATGGTAACAGCACACCAGATCTCTCTGGAGTTGTCTGGGTCTGTATGGAGCTACTGCAGCTCTGCTTAGGAGGTTTTTGCAAGCCAGGAGATTAATTTATTCTGACCTCCTGAGCCAGAACTGGGTAATTTAACAGCTGGGCAGAAAGTTCAGCAAGCTGAAAGGGAGAACAGTGTTTCAAATGGAGCATAAAACTGAACATCAGGCAACAGACAGAGATGATCCTGTGTTGCGGTTCCCTGAACCAGGGATTTCACTAAACCTGGTGGATAGTCAAAAGGCAGCCTTAAAAAGCTGGGATTTCTGTAAAAGAAACTGTTGTTCACTTCCAGCTGCATGTTTTTTCAATGTTTGCTTCTCCTGTCATCAAAGTATTTGCTATCAAGAGAAGATCTTAACTCAGTTCAGCTTTTCTCTTGAAACCACTTTTAAAGGGAGATTGAAAGCGGCTATATAAGAAAAGGTGGTTCAGGGTCATGTTCTCAGTGTTTCTGAGATGTCTTATGTTTTTCTGCTGACTTTGCTCTGTAAGCAGCAGCAAAAAATAATGAAAGTGCATGTTATTGGCACAAGCACATTGCAAAAGGGGGGGCAGATGTTCTGGGGAAGATTTGGCGAATTTTGCTTCTGGAGAGAAAATGTCTTGACTTCATGTCCCTGAAAAACCTTATGCAAAGTCAATATTTTCATTGTCTTTTTTGGTTTTTTTTCCTGTAAAGTTCTAAAGCTGAAATCCCTCCCACCCTTTTTTTTTGTGAGGGGGGCTGGGAGTAGGAAATGTTCCAGTCTCTTAGTGACCAGCATCTGTGAACGTTCAGCTGAGTGCCAGGGTACGTTGGCCAAAATTTATTTGCGTTCTGGATTTTCAGGTAACTGAAGGTTGCTTTTCTTTACTTTGAGGACATACTTATTGCAGAGCATGATCCACAAATGACTCGAGAGCCCCATTCCTGAATCACCATTTCAGTGGAAACATTTGCCAAAAGCTTTCTTCTTATATTGTTTTTAATTTATTCTGTTCATAGTTGCAGACCAGGCTGCTGAGCTGCGGCATCACATGCCTGCCAGCCCCCTCCAGACCAGGAGTTCATGCTGACTGGGTCTGGGCTGTCCAATATGGACCAGCCATGGGAGCAGCAGGATTTTCACCTCAGAGAATTGCCACTGCAGTGATGGTGCCTAGGCTTTCATGGGTGCCTAGATACTTGTGCAGCAGCATCTAACCCCCGCTATAGCACACTGTGAGGTTTTAAATATGTATCTCTGCAGAGAGATGGTACAAAGACTTTGCTGGCCAGATAAGTCTGAGAAACAAAGGCCTGGACATAATATCTGTGCTGTTAAATTCACAAGGCCAGGACAGGAGAACTGGCTGGCTGTTGATGCAGTTGCTTAACCATTAGCATATTCCCTGGCAAACCCATACCAGGACTGCCATCCTATAAGTACCCAGGTACAGACTGGGGTAGCATGGGCTGGGGACCTGTTGCAGGAGTTGGGGTGGATGACACCCCCTCTGTTTTGAGGAGAATTTGACTGTGCACATCATGCCAGCTGCTTTAGGGCTGGAAAATGGGCCCTGTCCTGCTTATTAGGACACTCTAAAGTATGCCTTAAGTCAAGATGTGGGACTCCATCCTCAGAGGATCAGTGCAGACAGAAGGGAGACTTGGACCATGTGCTCACACCTCCCCTAGACAGTCACAGCGTGAGAGGTTTCCTGCAGGTTTATCTCCTCTTTGTGTGCCCCATGTTTCTGCCAGGGCTCAGAGGAACAGCACATCTTGACATGATGTCCCTCTCTCGGCTCTGGTGACATCATTCCAGGGCTGGGCTCTCTGTGGCTGCAGCTGTGAGCATAGGCAGCTGCCAGCAAACCCTCCCCAGCACTGGCTTTTAAGAGGCTTGTCCTCTCCATCAGTAGCCCTGCTTGATGCCAGTCAGTGATGAAGTTTAGGGAAGGACCTGTGAGGGCAGGGAAGGGGTGAAGTGAAGGAACATGGAGATGGAGGGCAGCCAAGCCTGGCACAGGGGAGCTGGCTGTACATACGGCACCACAAACTTGCACATACTGCATGAAAGACACTTCTTAAATAAAAATAACATAAGAGAACATGAAAGACCCCAGTACATGCCAGCAGTGACTGTAAGTCTCCATGCTGGCCTGGTTCACCCTGCTTGGGACATGATGTGCTCTAGTCTGAAATATGTGGCTTTACATTACTGCCTGTAACATGGAGCAGGAATCTTTTCCCAAAGTGCCTTGCTCCAAAGGGTAACCCAGGTCAGCTGCTCAGCTGGTGCCAATCTGCAGAGTTTTCCGAGTTCAGGAATCCTCAACAGAGCTGCTGAGATCAGAATCATAGAAAGTTTAGGGCTGGAATGGACCTTAGATATAGCCAGCATTTGGCTTCTAAAGAAGTCCTGCACAGTCTGCCCTGTCTGCACTGGGTCTGAGGACTGGAGCTGACATGTAATCCTGTAAACCCCAGGAGGACAGTCTCTTAGGGGTCTCCCCTCTCTGCCTGATGCTGCTGCTGTTTCTTGAGTATTGGGTCAAGTGTGAAGAGCATCCATGATGTGTCAAACTGGCACATCTGGGCTTGTATGTCAGTTCCTTCCTCTGCTTCTGGTTGGGTAAAGCAGCATTATCTATTATATTCAATATGCCTTGTTTTGCCCTCACTATGCATTAAGCCTCTCATTGAGTACCACAGTTGCTGTCTCTTGCTAATCCCTATTTTCCATTCCCCCCCCACCAGCAACACTGAAATTGCCTTAGGTTTTGTTGACATGGAGAAAGGAATCAACGTTGGCCTCTGGAGCTCTGCTCCCACAACCTCCCTGTGTTCCTTCAGGGCAGATGGACATAAATGGATGTGAAGCAGCAGCAACCAGTTGTCCTGGAGGTCTGAGCTACATTAATTACTTGGAGCAGCTCTTCTACCCAAACAGTCTGGCTGAAAGGGATCTGGTTCCATCCAGCAGTTTCCAAGCATGCAAAAGCTAAAGCATTTTGCTTAACTTCCTTGCCTGCTGGGAAATGGCTAGTGTCTTATCCCCTCTTACAGTTTTTGGCAGGAAATGTGACTCTGGAAGGTCAAACACAACTGATCTGATGGCTGGGAGTAGTTGTTACAGGCAAAGGCTTACTGTGAGATCATGCAAAGTCTCCACACTTGTGATAAAGCACATTTAACTCCCTGGGTTCAAAATCAAACAGGGCACGTACAGCCCTTTGTAAAATCTGAGTCAAAGACTTCCTGGGCAATGGGCGGGTTGTTGCAGTGAGAGACCTCAGCAGTGCTGGGCAGACCCACACCTCATCCTAGCAGTAACAGAAGTGCTCAATAGGGCTAAGATACAGCAGTTTTACCACACCAAATCCTCTAGCAGCTTTTTGGAGCAAGAGCCACCCAAATGTCCTTAAGCTGCATTCTGGATTGACATCTGCTAAGCAAATGAAGCGATAATAATGCAGTGGTATGTCCAGGGTGCCCAAACTGGTGAAACGTTTAACGGTTAAATGGTTAAACGTTTGTTTATTTATCTTCAAAGAGAGGATGCCGTACTTCCCAACTGGTTTTGTTTTCAGGGCTGGTGGAAAGCCAGTTCATTATGAGTGCTGCAGCACTCGAGAGATTCTCCCCCCTTGATCTTGGCATTACTTCAGTTGGACATTTTTCGCTGTGTTTCTTATCCTGCAGGAAATCTGTGAAGGAGAAAATAGGAAGAAGAAAAAAAGTAACTCAGTGCCATATGACTTTTATTTTTACAATCTGAGCACGGAGTCTGGAGGAAGGCATACCATGGGACAGAGATATCAATGTATTTGGTATAAATCCAGCAAACCTGATTTAGTGATCTTTAGTGCTGGTGTGGCACTCTTCACGTTAGAATCTTCTGAGGCGTATCAGCTTAAGCAAAAGGTGGGAACTTGAATTTCTAGTGTTGATCACACTGATGGACTTGTGCCAGAGATTGATCTGCACAATAACTGTGATGTAGAATAGCAGCAGAAGAGGCAGAAGCATTGTGTTCATTGATCAGCATTGACTTTTCATGATAGAATAGGACCCTTCCTGGTACCTTTCTCTTGCAGTATTGTGCTTAGCCTGGGCATGTTGCTACCAAATGGTAGTAATGAACCCAGGAATTGGCAGGAGTGCCATAAAAATGGAATCAGAGTGTAAAGAAACTCATCTCCATGTGCTTTCTAACTCTTCAAGGATGTGCATTCTTTAGAAGTCTGCTTAAAAACAAGTTTTTTGTTGTGTGAAGGCTCACATTGCACAATGCTGGCCGGTTAAAGTTCCAGCACAGATGAGCACGGACCTCCATCAGCAATTTTTTGCCATGAAGCGATAACAGCCCAGGGATGGAGGGGAGGGACTGCAGAAAGACAAGTGGAGCCAAGCCTGTGTGAGGGCAACGCTTCCTAAAGCCTGAATAGGCACAGGGAGTCAGTTAGGGAAGATCTGAGGGAATAAGAAGGCAATGATGTGATTTGAGGGAAGAAAATGCCTGGAGGTCAAAGAGGAGAGGTCAGTTTGGACTTTGTGTTCTGCTTTTATATTGATTGATTGTAGCAAAACAGAACTCTGGAGTCCTTTTCTCTCTAGCATTGATAGACCACTGGGGTACAGCGCAGAGCTGTTAGAATCCAGGGTGGGTTGAAGGCCAGTTTGCTAGTTACTGTGCAGTCCCACAGAAACAGACTATCCCTGTTGCAAAAGCTGTGTAGATGTATATAAACAGTATTGCATTTCTATTCCTCTGTTCCCTTCGACACAAGTTCAAATCCAGCAGCATCTCCAGGAGGTCTGTGATCACCGGAACAGGGTCTCTGGAAGGACTTGGATGTGGCAAGTCCTCTCCTTGACCCCTGCCTTTCCTGTTTCCTAGGCTCTCTGCACACTGGCCGGAGCTCTCCACCACCAGGGAGTGTTCCTGAAGAGCAGCAGCAGATCGCTCGCCAGGGATCCTATACCAGCATCAACAGTGAGGGCGAGTTCATCCCTGAGACCATGGATCAGAATGTAAGTGGGGCTGGGGAGTGTGGGTTAAACCAGGACAGAAGCAGATGCAAGGGAGGCTGTGCTGTGAATGCCATTCCCACCATTAAAGACCCAGTCTGTGGGACTCAGGCCAGCTTTTTCCCGGAATGGGTGCCCTCAGGCTTGATATGCTCAATAAACAGCAGGCCCAATTTCCAGGAACCTTAAAAGCCAGCTGTAGTGGTCATGGCAACGTGCTCAGGCACTTCAGGTAGCTCTGGAGGAGCATAGATATGGGACATACATGCACAGCAGCTGCCAGGTCCTTGTGGCCACAGCTTTCCTGGATTATGGGGACCACGAAGGAATGTGCCAAGCAACTGACTGCCTGTGATTGCAACAGCCTGGGGATGTGAGCAGCTCTTGCTGCTTCTCTGTGTGCTGTTTCTGCCTGAGCTCCAGTTACAGTCTTGGCTCTGCCTATAGCCTCTCTCTGTGGTTTTGTTTCTGTCCCTCCCCCAGATATGTTTGGTTTTTTTTAACTCTCTCCTAATAAGGAGTTTGTATATTCTAATCCCTCAGTAATAAAAGAGCAACTAGTTCTCCAGCACAGTGATGAGCAGTACCTCTTCCTCCAGTCAATTTGGTACCCATGATGGAGGAAACTGCAATAGGTCCTGTGAAGTCAGCTAGGCCGGCTGTGCACACAATTCATTCTTGCAACGCTCTTAGAAAGGTAGGACCAGGATCCACGATTTGCAGGAGGGACATGGAGAGACATCTGGAAGGCACTAAGCTCACTTCAGCAGGCTGCTGTGATGGCCCCCAAGGATCTTGTCTTGGGAGAAATGCATTCCCTACACTCAAATAGCACCCACTAGCTTTGGTTTTGTGTGCAGGCTGTGCCACTGTTTCCATGGCAAAGTTGTGTTTTCAACAGTTTATTATGCAGCCATTATTAAAATAAGTCACTCCTGTTAAGTTTTGGCAGCATCAGAGTGCAGATGTATCTTGGGCTCCTTGCAGCCAAAAGTTGGCTTTCCATTGTTTTCGCATGCCTTCCAAACATGTTTGGTAGGATTAAGACAAACTGCATGTGTGTGCAGGGGGAGAGTCCCTGTGAATCCCCTGGGGAGTAAATCAGCGCAGCTCCACTGGCTATTAATACAGCCTTGTTAGCACTAGCTGAGCTGTCAGCCTTTTCCTGGTGAAGATTCCCAGGTGCTCTCCTTGCCTTTCTCTAGCAGCATGCTGTGGATGGCCTGCTGCCCTTCTTTGCTGAATTAAATTCAGGGAGAAGGGGAGTTGGGGGTTGATTTTGGGGGGATTTCTTGGTGGTTCCTCCCTCGTCTTCTCATTGAGCAGCCATGATTTTACCCATATGGGCTCTCCTCTCAGAGTGCCCTTGTGCTGCAGCTTCCAGATGTGCCTTGTAGAAAACCACTTACAAGCTAGTGCTTGCTGCCTTTTGGGGGATGCCCCTGTGCAAGCCTGTGATGTAACTGCGGTCTTTGCTTTGAGACCAGCTTGGCACATGAACAAAGGCTGAGTGTGGAGCCTGCTTGGATTCCCAGTTTTATGCTTTTGAGAAATTAGTGTTTCAGCATTATTTTAACTGCTGGGAGAGACCTGGTATGGCTGGCAGAGGTGAAGACTGGGTTCTCGCAGAGATTTTTTTCCTCTCTGGCTAGTGCATTTTGAAGGGTGAGGCTTTGGGGTAAAAACTGGAAAGTGGAGCAAAAATCACACTTTCTTGTTGGGTCTGGCCTGCCACAACAATGCAAGCTGTTATGGCAACCAGTTGAGGAGGTCTAACACAGGAACAGCACATGGAGAGGGAGGCTGTTGCTGTACAAGGAGAAGGAGGAGTGATGCAGGTCCAGGAGCCAACGAAGAGTGACTCCACGTGGTGTTTAACCCTCTTTGCTCAGCTTTCCCTGGAGTGAGCTGGGCTTAGGGCTGGCTGTGGAGCAGGGGTTAGGGAGTGTTTGCTGTGGGTCTGCAGCCAGGAGGAAGCACTGTACAGACTATGGCACAGCATGGGCCTGAGCAAGCTCTGCTGTGCGTGGAAGTGCGCATAGCCCCTAGGTTTACCACTCCATACAAAACCTCTATTGTTACTAACCAGCTATAAATAACCCTGTCTAGTACAATGTCTCATCCAGGAAGCAACAGAAATGCAGCTTTTGACTCACTGAGCTAGTGAGAGCCAAGCTAGTTCCTCCAGCCAAAAGCCCTGATGATGCTTTGCTTATCACCGGAGAGGAAGGCTGGTCTCATGTGCCAGGGCAGCGATCCTGGCTGTGGTGCACAATGTCTATTTGGCCTTGGGCACATCATTTGTGTCCTGACATATATATATTACTGTTTTTCCCACAAATACTTTGAGCACTTTGAATCTCATTCACTTCTTAGCATGCATTGTTCATCATGGTGTTAATTAACTTTGCCTCAGTTTCCCTACTAGCAAAAAGCAGTTGTAAGGAACAATAATTCAGAGAGGGCATTGTAAATGGATTTTTTCTGGGAAGAAAACTTTTGTTAGATTGAATCTCATCTCTACTGGGGTTGGTATCAGCTGATGTAAATCAGCCAGCTTCATGGGAGCTTGTTGACCTTGCAGAGGTCTGCTAGTACTGGAATTTGAAGAGCTACAGTGCATGATTTTATTGTTTCCCATTTTCTTTCACTATTAGATGCTTGAAGCTTTCATCAGCCCTGATGATTCACTGTCTGGGAGCTGCCAGTCACTGGACAGGTCTGTGGACAGGTGAGTCCTGCGTGTCACCATGTTCACAAGCTTAAATGCAGCCTCTCTGTTACAGCAGGAGTGGAACAGGGTCAGTGGCATCCCCTGAGGTTCTTCTTGGGATGAGGATGCACTTGAGCAAAATAAAGCTATCTTGAATACTGAAAACCAGATCCTAGCATGGACATCTCTGAGATGGTGTGATTTGAATTGCAGTAGCTGGACAAAGTAGCTGGGGCTCTGTGGACAGCCTGGCTTTGTGTGCCCAGGTTTTCTGCTTCAGGCAGATCCTTCTCCTACCCCTCTTTCTGCAGTCACCAGGTCAATACTCCATGTATTAGCCTCTCCATGCCTCCTCCTCCCTGGGCATGCGGTCTGTTCTGCACTGAACAATTTTAAGTTTTGCAGGCCCTGTGCGCTGCCAGCAGCCACAGACGTGTCAGTCAAGGTGCGGAGGACACCCGACAAGCAGCAACTAAGTTTAGCTTCTCAGCAGGAAGCAACTAGGACACGTTGTACTAGCACAGGCTGCAGTTCAATAGTTGGTGAGGCTGGTTGGTCCGAGCTGACACGTGCACAGCAACTATATGGTTGCTGCTGTGCATGGTAGGCTGTGTATAAGACACAGTGTCCTTTTGGGAAGTAATATATTCTTTTTTCCATCTGTATCAGAGATTCCTCTAAGCCCCCCCCCCCTTTGCTTTTTCTATACAGCGTCAAGGCTGTGTTCCAGCGCGTCTGCATTGCATTGCTTTGATTGTATATACTGCTTTGGGTTTGCAGGTCTGAGTGTTTTGGATCTGTCTCACCATCAAGGTCCATTTCCTTTTTGTGGCTTTTAATAATTTCCTGTGAAGTATTTGCTCATTGTTACATCTGTATCGAAGCTGGATTCCTTGTGCTCCCAACTTCTAAGCCCCAGCTTTGCTTTTTACACAGACTTTACTAGGAAGAACAACAGAGCTCGGCCTGGTTGTAACACTTTATTGTAAACCAAGAGCAGAGTGTTAGATGTTTTCAGGAGGGTAGCATGGCTTGATTTCACATATAAATAAGCAGGAAATTGTGTTCAGTCATAGGGTGTAGGAGTTGGAAAATGCACAAGGACGGCTATATTATTCAAAGACAGAAAGAGGAGTAAGTGTGACTATTCCTGCAAAGATATAACAGAGCCTTTGCAGCCAATTGCTTGAGGTGGCATTAGCCTTGTCAAGAGAGCAGAGTTAGTCACCTGGCATGGTGACCTGTCTAATGCTAATAAATAACATGACAAATTCCTCTTTTCCACAGTAAGCCTGCTGTGATCAGCTTTGACATGAGTACATGTCAGAGCACTTTACAAAGCAGATTTGTGTTGCTATGCCCATTTTATTAAAAGGGATAGGAGAAAAGCAACCTGCCCAGATTGCCCTGTTGTTCCTTAGAGGAACTGGGATGAAATCAGGATTGCTGAGATCCTTGCAGTGCTTTGCCATCCTTTCAATGTAGTTTAAAGACCTTGAGCCTCAAAGCGCCAATCCTGCACTCTCCCTCCTGAAAGTGTGCACAGTGGTGATATGGATGCTTCTGCATGAGGAAGGTGGGGATGATCTTGTGGAGAAGGGGAGACCTGCATAAATTATGGGTGATTGAAGGACTCCAATGTGTGCATCTAAAGCAACTAAGCAATGTTCAAAGAAAGCAGAGTCGTACAGTTGAATACTTACTGTTGAGGGAAGAGAAATCTGCAGCTTTCTTTCTGTACTGTCTTATGCATAGGTGTTACAGTTCTTTTGCTGCTTCATTTCAGCCTGGTGAATGTTTTTTTCAGCATCCCTTTTGTTTGCCACAGGAACAAGCTGTGATCGAGAAGAAAAAGTCTTTATTCTTGTGCAGCTTGAGGATGAGAGCTCAGTTGGGTAGACTAGGCTGATCAGTGATCAGTCCATCTTGTGGTATAGCCTGTCCTTTCTATGTGTAACCACTTCCTAATTAATTCTTGCGATACAATAAAGTGCCTTTCTGATATAAAAAGCAGCCTTTCTGATATAATTAAGTGTATCCTTTTTGTTTTCATCCCTTTGCAGTCCTCCCTTCACCCAAACCCCTGTTCCTGGAAGGAAGACCCATCCCAAAGACAGTCTTGATTGCATGGGTAAGCACTCTTGGAGGCTTGTATTTGCTTAAAAGTATAAAAAGTTGAAAGTATAAAAAGTAGAAAGGAGACTGGATAAAGGCCATTAAAGAGATGGCATGAAAAGTAATTAAAAACAATCAGGCAAACTAGCTCCATAGCTTAGGTTACATATCAAAAATGACCTCTGCAATGATCAAACACAAATGTCCTCTAAAATCAAAAGACTTAGAGCATCAAACACAGGCAGGATTCCTCTTTAACCATCATTAACCCTTAACCCTTCTCAGCTGTGCAACAGTGGTAGTGTTGAAGAACCTTTGAGCCTGGTTCGGGAACTGGTTTCCAGCAACAACAGTGCAAACTGGGTAGCAAGGGCCTTGAGGTAAACAGATGCAAGCAAGTTGAAACATCAGAGATGAGTTCTGTGTTGGAAGAACTTGCTGAGGGGGCCTCGCTCTTGTGTTTGGAGACAGCTGCAAGGTGCTAACAGCTGGAAACAGCCTTGTGGGATCACCTTTTGTCTCTGTTATTAGTACATGTGAGTTGCATTTGCAGGGTCCTGACTTCCTACATAGCAAAACCTGAGTCCCAAACTCTCTAGGGAGTTGTACTTTTTCCACTTACATTAATAATTGTAATCATGCAAATGCTGTTAGAGAAAAGTATATTGGTAAGTTGCAAGGTTACTGCTTAATCACTTATAAACATCCAGCTGGTTAAATCATGGAAACTCTGTAATATTTTAATGACTTTCACTATTAAAAATGAGAAAATGGCAGTCAGCCTATGGCATGATAACTCATTCCTGGCCTAAGGCAGGATTTCTAAATTGAACTGTAGAGATGAAGCTGCTGTCAGTCCATGATGCTTTAGGTTTTAATACATCCCCAGTGGTAGGGGAGGCATTTTGCTTTGAGAGACCACTCCATTGTTGCTCACACATGGCTCACCTAGAACCTCTTGCCCTGTCCTTGTTGCTTTTCTTGCTGACCATATTTCAGCTGTTATGCACTCTTGTTGAGTGCTGCTGTAATGGGGAAATCATGTTGAAGTGCAGCAGAGGCCAGGAGCAGTCTCCAAGGAGTGGCTGCTGGCCCCAGGCTAAGACAAACAAACAATCAGAACAGACTGTGTCATTAGAGTTGGATGGAGGAAAAACAGCAGGTGAAAGATGGGGGAGAAATGGCAGATATTCTAAACTCAAGTTATTCAGTGCTACCAGCAATGGCTTCCTGTGCTGTGTGTTTTTTTTAGTTCAAAAAATATGTCCTTATCTTGCATGTCCATCCATGTCTCCATAATATCGTGTCTAGTATAAACTCTCATGGTCTTTAATCACTTCTGTCTTTTTAGTCTTTAAGCAAAGTAAATATAAAGGTTTGGAGCTCAGGAAGTATAAATTGGTTTCTGTCTTTCAGAGGTCAGGAGCTGCATCTGAGAAGAAAGAGGGGAGAGATTATTCAGCATTAGCCATGGGCTGGCTTTTTGCATTTCCCTGGAAATAGCTATTATCAAAGCAAAGGTTTTGGAGTAAATGGATCTGGACCTGACTCTGCCTAGCAGTTCTGTCTCCACACTAATTTTTGCATTTTCCAGGTGCAAAGAAGGTGGCTTGTAAACCAGGCTTGGTCTATGTTAATTCCCTGCCTTGTATTTGAACAGTGTGGGCCAGGGTCCATAAAGTGAGCAGTTCAACCTCTTTGCTGTAGGGGAATCAAGGCCACTGTGTCTAACCCTTATTTTTCACTAAGGGGTGTGTGGCTGTGGACAGATTTCAGAGGGAGCCTTGGGGAATGTGTGGTCATGTGAATGAACAGCTTGGCACCTCATTCTTGCCTTCCTGTAAGAAATGCTCTAGCCATTTGATTCTGACCTGAACTCTGAAACATGCGTCTTCTTCCCTCCTGTCAGATTTCGACATCCCGTTCTGTGAGAGGTTTGGGAAAGGTGGGACCTTCCCGAGGCAATACCACCTCTCCCAAAGTCGCAAGGACTACAGTGATGGTAAGACAATGATGTAGTGTTGGGGAGGGAGGTGTTCAGTCCAGGATTTCAATGCCTGTGACAATGCCTAGGACTGGAGACATTTGGGAAGGAGCCATTTCTAATAGAGGGAGAACCACCAAGTAATCTGGGACTCACTTATGCATTCTGCAGAGCATCTTCTATGTGACCTTGCAGCTCTGCTTTTGGGAAGTGCTGAGTGTCTAAAGCATGTATAAAAGTCATTGTTCAGCTCCTCCTTAGCCACATGGGTGATTGGCATTTCTCATCGCTGGCAATATCAACATTTCTGTTCCCCTGAGTTGCTGGCTTTTGAGGATTCTGGCTTGTGAGCTTTACAGCAAGTTTCTCACAGAGCTGCAGGAAATCCCTTAGCAATTTCAGGGTAGCAATATTTGTTCACATCTCTGTTCTAAGCTGGTGAGCTCTGAGCTTTGAGAACCACTCCATCACCTTGCTGCTCCTTCATTCACTGTATGAGACTGAAAGTGGTGGGAGGCAAAAATGAGTAAGAATCAAATTCCTTTGTTTAAAAAAAAACCCTAACCTGAAGACATTCAGACAACGTATTAAGCCTTCCAGAATGAGCTCCATCTCTCACTGACACGGGCCTTGTGAAAGCAGTTATCATGAGATCGGGCAATTTTGTGTGGTCATTTCTATTGTGGACTTAGGGGACGGCAGGGATAATTTGCAGTGTAAATCCCTGCCTTTTCAGAGTTGAATTGTGATTAACAACCAACAAAACCCCCTAATGTAATTAAACTGTTGCAAACCCCTCTGGAAACCTCTGCATTATATGTAATGCCTGCTGTTAACAACTCTTAAATCAAATTTAAAATGTTCACAGGGCTTTGCTTCAGTTTCATCAAGCTTGTTTTGTTTAATTTGAAGAGGTGTATCACTGGATGCAGTGATGTGAGATGGTGGTGATAGGTAAATCCAAACTAGTGTGTGCATTCTCACCATAACTCTCCCCCTTTCCTCCTACAGGCCGGAGGACTTTTCCCAGGAGTTACTTCCCACAGGAGAACCTGTTCCAGCTTGTCCCATCTAGCCGAACAAAGAGCTTTAATGGGGACAGCAAGCTCAGCACCTTGCAGTACGATGAGTACAGGCCCAAATGGAGGAGCAATTGTGAAAAAGGTCTGCAGGTCTTCAGCACCTCCCCTACAAAAGCTAGGAACTGTAAGTGAATGAAAGCCATGGGTGTCTCGGTACACATCAGTCTCATACAAAATCAAGTTAGTGTCACCTGCTGAGTTACTGGGCATCAGCTGAGCTAACCATGTGTGAATGCACTCTGATTCCACCCCCAGTACAAGGCACAGTGGGCTAGCTTGTGTCTCAATGAGGAAGGTTTAATCCAATGCACTGTAGCTCAACTTGACCTTGAGCTGAGAGCATGTGTGGGGTCAGCTGGTGTTCATCACTTGCTGAGTTACAGAAAATTGCTTGTGTGTTGGACTGTCAGTGTGCTCATGCAACAGAAACTTCCAGGAGACTTGAATGCATTTGCTCTCACATCCCAGAGGCTCCATTCCTTGACTTACACTGCTGTCTCCCCAGCACCCAAAGATCATGTGGCAGGCTGCTCTGGTATTGCAAGGCTGCCCATGCTATAGGAACTGGTGCATTCTAGCCATGTTCAGTGGTGGATAACCTAGGAATGACCAGTGAGATAAAACTCTTTACTGGTCCCTGCCTGTGTTGCTGCTCAGCCATGCTGTATCCTGCTAACTGCTCCAATAGCAGAGGAGAGAAAGTCCAACATTGGCCAAGACAGCAGTTTTTGGAGGAAAGACTTGAAATGTGACTTTTCTGGGACTTGTTTCTGCTTTACACTAATGCAGACTGGGAGACATCCCCCTCACACACACCAGTAGCACTAATGCAATTGAAACTGGTTTGTCATGGTGTCCCTGGGAGAGAAGGGGCTTGCTACCTGCCCTGGTGGGCTCATTGCAAGCCTGATCTGCTCTGTACAGATTCAGATGGGCCCTGATGATGAAGTCTCCCTTGTGTGCTCTTTTCTCAACTCTCTCATCTCTCATGTAGCCTTGCAGGCACCTGTGAACTGGAGGCTGGGGAAGCTGCTTGGAAGAGGGGCTTTTGGGGAAGTATATCTCTGCTATGATGCTGACACTGGTCGGGAGCTGTCAGTGAAGCAGGTGCCTTTTGACCCTGACAGTCAAGAGACAAGTAAGGTGAGTACAAGGGCAGGACTGTGTTCTGCAGCATGTTGGGGAATGGTGGGCTGAAGGCAGGGATGTCAGAGGGGTCCATGTTCCTGATGGAAGGCAGTGTGTGGAGACTGTGTGGTGTTTGCCCTCTCCAGAGAGTGATCCCCAATGGTTTGTGGCACCAGTCAGCATGCTCTGGTGACTTCTTTACATCCTAGTTTCTTTCACCAGGTTTCTTCTGCTCTGTCTCAGGTATCATCTCTCACAGGTCTGTCTGCACTTTCCTTAGTTTTGGCTGCCTTGCTTCCTTCACCACCTTCTCTGTGTGGGTACTGTATTGGCTTTGCTAGTATCTGCATTCACACCTTTCCAGAAAAACTCCTTGAGCACAAGTAATAAATAAAACTATCTCAAAGCCAAGCCCTTGCGTATCCTCTCTTTTTTCCTTACATTTTCCATAGGACAGTGCTTCTCATTTGAGCCTTATATGGCTGATGTCCTTGTGGGCAGCTTCACAGGTGTTAAGAACAGAGTGCTCAGTGCTGAGCAGTATTTGGATAATATTCCCAAAGTAACCATTCCCTTTCATCACAAAGCATGTCTGTTTTGTTGCAGGAAGTTAATGCCTTAGAATGTGAGATTCAGCTATTGAAGACTCTCCGCCATGACAGAATAGTGCAGTATTATGGGTGCTTGCGGGATCCTGAGGAGAAGAAACTGTCTATATTTGTTGAATACATGCCAGGGGTAAGTGCAGTTCCTGCTGGAGGTTGTCCTAAGTGACAGAGAACAGATTTAGACTGCCCTGGAACTTGGTGAACTTTGGATCTGGAATTCATCTGAGATGCTTTATATCTGATGAGCCAAACCAAAGCAGTGGATTCACTGGTTGAAATCAAAAGCTTTGAAGGCAGGTTTTAGGTTTGAATCCTGGAGCAGGGTGTGTTCACAGTCTGGAATCTGAACTTGGTGAATGTGGAACATGATCTAGATCTGGCTCCAAACACTGTGGCCTGAGCCCATCCTTAAATATTTATTGCAAATCTCTGTAGGAAAAGCATAGTACAACTGTCCACCCACAGCTGTCACCAATTATTTATGGATCTTGGCATGTGTATATTAAAACCAGTGTTGCTCACTTTTAAGTCTTCTCCTGTTCAGGACAGAACTTTGTTGGTAGCATTATCATCTCGTGCAAGAGTGGCTTCAATTTGTGACTTCGCTGATACAGGATGAAACAGCCCTAGGGAAAAAGAACATCAGAAAGCTCTGAGATAGTCTAAGCTGGGGCTGGAGAATGTACAGAGATTAGTGGAACATCTCTTTCCCTGTTTGCAAGTATGCGAATTACATCTAGACAAAGTCATTGGTTGGTATAAGCCCACAGAATGCTATTTACATTGCTGGAGGTTCTGTTCTCCTAAGTCCCTCCTATCCAGCTGGATTCATTCCCCAGAGTGTGGGAGAATAAACCCTTGTTTATACAGAGATTTGTAAGGTCAGAAGGGACTATTAAGTCATCTGGTTGCAAATCATTTTGGTCATTAAATAAACGTGCTAGAACCTCTCCTAACGCATCTTGTGTGTGAGTAATCAGGTGGACTTCCATGCACCTGAGTCCCTTCCAAAGCCTTGTCCTCCCTCTCTCCCTGTGGGCAGGTGAAAGCAGCACTTTCAGGCTTTACTACAAGGCATGGACCTAGAGGAGTAAACCCTGGGAGCTTAGGCAGTCTCTGTGCTGCTTTTTCTGCAGCATGCCGATGTTTGTTAGCAGCCAGGAAACCAACACTTGGTGCTGGGGCAGTGTCCAGCAGGGCTGGAAGTTGAATGTTTGTTTTTTTAAATGATAAACCAGAGCTCTGACCAAATACAGATTGACTTTCATGCTGCAACAACGGCTTATTTCACAAAAGCACTCTGGGCTTTGGTTTCCAAGGCCAGTGGAAGTCAACTAGTTCCCAAACCTTGCAGGACAGCAGCTCTGCAATGCTGGGTCTGGCCAACTTATGATTTAACACAGCCAGCTTGGAAAAAAAAAATCTTCGCAGGGCCAAGCCTGGGTGCACCATTAGCCTGGCATTCTTATGACTGCCCCTGTTAAATAGCTGACTTCTGCCCTGTCCAGAAGCTACTTTTGAATTTATGCTTGGAAAACAATGATCTGTTTAACCACAGGCCTTGGAGACCCCATTTCCCTTTCTTGTTTGATGTCCCCCATCAGGGTGAGAGAGGATAGGATAAGAGAAGTTGTTTGGTTGTAGGTGGAGGAACATACCTTGCATACAAGTTGTATTGAGGGGTAATTTCAGAGCATCTTGGGTTACTCAGCTGCACTGCAAAGGGGAAAGCAGAGGACCACCCCGCAGGATCACTACCAGCCTCAAAAGAAGGCCAAAACAGTAGCTGGGCAGAGCAGCAGCAGAGGAGGGTGGATATGGAGAAGCTGATACAGTTTGACTGCCTTGGAGCAGAGCAGCCCACTGTTCCCTGAACGGAAGGACTATAGCAGTCTTGGATCAACCCCAAAGCTGCAGGACAGGCAGAAACAGGATGAGTTTTCCTCCTGCTTTCCAGCTAACCTGAATATTGGAGGTAGAGCTGTATGTGTTCTCTCTGATTAAACCCAAATCTGCTTCTGGTTCATCCCTGCTAAAACCCAGCTCTGGCATAGTGAGGGACATCCATTTCCAAGTGGACAGAAAATACAGCTAAAACTGAAGGGGTTTAACCTCTTGCAGATGGCAGATGTGTGCACCCCTGCTTCTTTTCCTCTTTGATCAATAAAATCAAACTTCAGTAGAAGCCTGCATGTTTGGGTCAGAAATTCAAGTCCTTGCAAATTGTTTACCCTGGGTCTTACTGTTGAAGGAGTCTCCTGTGGAGCTGATCATGTCTGCTTCATGGCAGTGGGTACTCCTTGCTGCAAGAAATGGTCGGGGGAGGCTTCAGAGAAGACTGACTAGTCGAGTTGATTCTCTCACTTGAGTGGCAATGCCTCATCAGTTCAGTCCTTCTCCGTGAGCTATTGGTGACATCCAGCCGCTAGAGGGGGAAAAAGATCTGTAGTGTTGGCAGAAGGCAGCGCTGGCATGCTCCAGAGACCGGACCTTTTCCTCCAGTGGGGTCTGGGGCATTGAGGACAAGACGGTGTTCCATGCAGCACTTTGTGGATTTTTATCCTGCTGTTTCCACAGCAGAGCGGGGTTTTTTTTGAGTTGGAAGATACAGCGATTGAAAATGTGCAGTGGTTCTGCTGGTCCTTATGGTTGGTGCGTGTTGTTTCTATGTAACAGGGCTCAATAAAGGACCAGCTAAAAGCTTACGGGGCTCTGACTGAGAATGTCACACGGAAGTACACCAGGCAGATCCTGCAGGGTGTTTTCTACTTACACAGCAATATGATTGTTCACAGGGACATTAAAGGTGAGTAGATAACAGAGAGGATTTGTTCAACCGAACCTCCCCCTGTCCCAGTATAAATTCTTATGCAGAATGTAGTGATAGGATCTGGTAAAGCATTTTTGTTTCTGATCTTCACCAGCTTGAACACAGGGAAGATGATCTGTCATCTCCCATTCACTGCTCCCTTTCGGAAGCCTGGTGAGTGAGGAGGTGCTGGTGAGAGTCAGCCCTCTCAGAGAGCAGCTGCCTTAGGAGAGAGGGATTTTATATTATGCCAAGTCCAGCCCCACCAAGGCCCTTTGGGGTCCTTCATGGTGGGCTCTTTGCCAGTGCCCTTGTTGCTGTCCTTGCTGTAGCCATTTCAGTTCAGATTGCTGCTTCATCTCTTGGGGTTTTTGCTTTTGCTTTTCACCTCAGGTGCCAATATTTTGAGAGATTCTGCTGGAAATGTGAAACTTGGAGATTTTGGGGCCAGCAAACGTATTCAGACCATCTGCATGTCTGGGACTGGGATTAAATCTGTCATGGGAACACCATACTGGATGAGCCCAGAGGTTATCAGTGGAGAGGGCTACGGAAGGAAAGCTGATGTATGGTAAGGAATACAGTAGAAACCCACCACTGATGCTTAAACAATCCATTTGGGAAGTTGTAATGGGAGCAACAAGCATAGCTAGTGTGGGAAGATGGAGCAGTGCAAAGGATGAAAATAGGAGCTGAATGTTAGGATCAACTATGCAGATATCCAGAGGGTGCATGTTGTAGCAGAAGGTCCTGAAACAGGAGCACTTAGAATCACAGCTTGCTTTTGGAAGTTCCTATCATATGTGAGGGTCATATGCAGTTTGACCCCATAGCAGCTCTTTAATTCTGGAGAGCAGGTTGATAAACAAGGTTTGCTGAAAGAGCTGTTGAGTTTTGGTGGCCCTGATTTTAGGTTAGTTAAAATCTAGGCTCAGAGGATCTTGTGCAGCCTCTCAAAATCTGCTGCTGGGTGTTTTCATGTGGCTCAGGCACAAAGAAAACCAAATTCACTGGCTGCTTGTGAATGTTTGGATGCGTGGAAGATGTCAGCTGGAGCCTGAAAGAGTTGCGATAACACTACTAATCCTCCCAGTAAATGAGGAGAAAGCCGTGTCTTTGCGACATGCTTTCTGTTGCATGCCCAAGCAAACAGGGTCAACAAAAAGTAGTCAGGCAGCCATGTACCCTGTTACCACCTCTCTGGCTGATAGTAAGGAAATGTGGTTCAGTTTCTTAGGAGCAACCATGAATGGAGGTGGCAGAGAGTGTCCCTGCTGTGATGAGGACTTCTTAGCAAGCACAGGGAAGCCTCTCAGGCACTTGCTGCTCACCTGTGCTCCTTTTCAGGTGCACTTTGGAGATGAAGTTGGATGTAGGCAAACGTTTAGTTCTGGTTATTCACACATTCATTCATACATGCTACTGCTGAACAATGGTGTCTAGACTTGTGCCTGCACTTCCCGTCAGGGGATGCTCCGATAATGTCTCTCACATGCTCTTATCAAACTTAATATCTGCCAGTTAACGTAGGCAGAAAAGCCACCAGCTCCAGAGCAAGGCTTGCAAGTTCACTTCTGCTAGTGGGAGGGAGAGCCCAGTACCAAGGACATGTGTGAACAGTGAGTTTCAGTTGGCCATGTGTTCCAGAGATACGTGCCCATCTCTCATGTGGCTTTGCTCCCCGCAGTCCATCCAGTCAGGTGCAGTCTTAGAGCTGATTAGACTTGAGATACACAGCCACCACCCCAGTGCACTGCCTTCTCACCCCTGTGTCTTGGCGTTATTGCAGGAGCGTGGCCTGCACTGTGGTGGAGATGTTAACGGAGAAGCCGCCATGGGCAGAGTTCGAGGCCATGGCGGCTATTTTTAAGATCGCCACCCAGCCAACCAAACCCCAGCTCCCTGACAGCGTCTCCAACTCCTGCCGCAACTTCCTCGAGCAGATCTTCGTGGAGGAGAAGCGGAGGCCGACAGCCGAGGATCTGCTGAGACACCCCTTCGTCAACTGCGGGCTCTGAGCCCCCAGCAGTGGGGATGGGGAAACACTGGTAGGAACGGGGTGGCTGCCAGACTCTCTGTGCCCTGCGGTTCAGACGTCCACCCTGGGCTGTCCTGGCTGTGGCCCCCATAGGTCCCTTCTTGCTCGTTGCTGGCTCGGCACCTGCTGTGTTGTTGGATTTCCAAGCTGCGCTCAGGATTATTGGCACCAGGAATTCAGAGTGAGGGATTTCCCAGACTATGAGGGTGCTGGCCTCGGACCAAGTAACCTCCTTGCTGCCAGCGATAAGGGGGTCATCCCCCCCATCATGTTACTTATCTCTTGGGGAAAGTGCAGCAACTGGGATCTGTCCCCCGCCACAGCACAACAGCGATGCTGGCAGCATCCCCAGGACAGCAAACAAATAAGATGCTCAGTGGCGATCACCACCTTCTGCAGGAGAACAGACGGGGGCTTCAGCCAAGCCGAACGAGATGATCCTCAGACCGCAGAGTCGGGGGGACCTGCGTGTCCTCGTTCACAAGGGGACCAAACCCTCCTGGAGGTCGTGGGACCAGCCCACATCTCCAGGCGGGGCGGCATTTAATACTGTTCTGTGCCTTAAGCGGTTACAATCAAGGAGTGATGCTCGACTCGGCACAAAGCACAGGGTCGGGTGCAATGATGCAGCAGCCGTGTTGACTTTGCCTGTGTGTATGTGTGTGCGTGTGTGTGTGTGACTCTTGGAAGAAGGGGTCCTCTTGGGGTGCAGGAGGTCTCTGTGGGGTACACCCATGGACGGATGCCCAGGACCTCTGCCACAGGCTGTGTGGAGGGGTGTTTAAATGCTGTCAGTGCCTGCAGCTGAGCGTCAGACAGTTCTTGTTGGGAACCATCAGGCTTCAAGTGGGAGCTGGAGGATGTCTTGGTGAGGATGCTCTCTGCTCACAGCTCTAGCCCTGCTAGCCTGTACCTATGCTGCTGCACTGAGGCTGAAGGGCTGCCAACACATTGTGGAAGCAGAGCTGCAGGAGGAGCCGAGTGGGTCTCCAAATAACCTAAGCAGAGAGACACGGAGCCTGTTGATCTGGACTGCCAAGGGCTGGGTGCCTTTTCCAGGCCTTGTAGGACCAGCCCTGGGAACAGGGAAGGGGGATGTTGTCTCTGTGGTGGTGCCCAAGGCAGCAGCTGCAGGGCCATGAAGCTGCAGACCAGGAGAAGAGAGTTATGTGAGTTCAGGGCAGCTGGAAACAGATTTTTTCTCAGAGTATATTTGAAGTTGTAGGAGAAAATAGGCCAGTTGTGAGCTACAGCCTCTGATGAGCAGTACCCTGCTGGGAAACTGGGCAGGGAGCATGCACAGAGTCCTTGGAAGCGAATGAATTCATCAGATCTTGGTTATTTTGGACAAATTAGTTGCACCTTACCTTTTCCTGCTGCAATAGCTGTGTCCACCTGGCCCAGAAAAGGCTTAAATATGCAGTTACCAGGAGGTTGCTGTCTTCATGCCAGTGGGTAAAAACCTGTTGTTTCTAATTGAGACTGGAAATAGTTGCTTGGACTGAAGAGGAAGTTGAGAGATCGGTGTGATTTGACATGTCCTTGGATTCTTCCACGTGGAAGAAGAGATCAAGACTTTGCATGGCAGGTGTGGCGGTGGGAGCCTTTCCTGGTCCACAGCTTGGAAAAGAAGCAAAAATTAGAGCTATTCCAGTTTAAAAATAGAACACTGGTATGGTCAGGGAAAATGAAGTGAAATAGCTCAAAGGATTCCCTAGAAACTTCCCTGCAAAGCTGCAGAGGCCAGTTCTTGCCCAGGCTGTGCTGTGGTGAAGCCAGTCTGACACCGGTGATGGGCAGCCCTCCTTGGGAAGGGGGGGTTTAAAGTCACCTCCTTCCTCCGGGTGGGAGTGAAGAATTTTATTCTGTGAATAGGACCAAATCCATCATCAGTCTGTTTGGTAACTTGGGATGGATGGACAAAAAGGAAACAGTCAGTGTTGGCTGGGGAGGGTTTTGCCAGAAGAGGGTTGTGTTTTCACCAAAGCTAAAAAAAAACCCAACAAACCAAAACGTTTTTAAGCTGCTTTCTCCTCTTTCACTGAATCTCTTTGGGTTTGTTTTTCTCAGCCTTCGGTGGCGGGTGGGTACTTTCCTTCTTTCCAAACCTTGGAGAGCAAAAGGAAGCTCTCGGCCGCCCTGGGCTGGGGCTGTCCCAAAACCCCCTCAAACCACCGGAATCCTCCCATGGATGAATGTGGCGCGTGTGTGTGTGCACACGTTAACACATATGTGTGCATGTGTGTGTGCGACTCACTCCTCAGGTGCCTGTGCCTTTTTATTTGTTAAAACCCGTGCAGTGTTCTGATGTACAGAATGAAACAGGAAAAGAGAATGTAATATTCTGCCATGTAAAGTTGGGGTTTTTTTTTGTGGTTTGTTTTGTTTTGTTTTGTTTTTCCTTGATTTTGTTCCGGTTTGCCCATAGCTCAGTGGATTTCCCTATGCACTGCATAGTCATGGTCCCGCTGGGAAATGATTTTCCCTGGGGGGTGGAGGCTGGAGTGGCCCTTGGGTGTCCCCTGGCACTGGAATGGGCTCAGGCCACCAGTGAGGCAGGGATGGGGCTGGTGGTTCCTGAGGCTTTCCTGAAACCATCCA
This sequence comes from Psittacus erithacus, assembly GCA_009867235.2. Lineage (NCBI taxonomy): Eukaryota > Metazoa > Chordata > Aves > Psittaciformes > Psittacidae > Psittacus > Psittacus erithacus. The sequence continues at coordinate 53,466 of WYDI02003455.1, forward strand.
TCAGTGCAGGGCTCTGCGTGCCCTTTGGTCGTGGCGTCCCGCTGTGTGCAGGTGCCCCAAGCACACAGAGTTACATGGTTTACATTATTTATTTTTAATTTTAAAATTTCCTGCATTTTTCTTCTTTTATTTAATCTTTTATTTAGTTTGGCTGGTGCTTTTTGGTCCTTGGTGGGGTTTTCTTTCGTTATTTCTTCTTTCCCTGTTCTTCTTTTCTCTTTCCCCCATTTTTTTCCTTCCCCCCCTCCCTTTTTTTCTTTTTGCTTTTTTCTTCCCCCTGAATTTCCATTTTTTTCCTGGTTTTTCCTGTTTTCCTTTTTCCCCGTTTTTTCCCCATTTTTTTCTTCTCCCGTTTTTCCTCCATTTTTGTTTTTCTCGCTTTTTCCCTTTTTTCCCCCTTTTTCCTGTTTGTTTTTTTTTTTTTTTTTTTGTCCTTTTATTTTCCATTTTTGGGCTTTTTTTTTTCCATATTTTTTTTTTCATTTTTTTCTCTCCCCCCACCCCTTTTCCCTATTTTTCCCAGTTTTTCCCCATTTTTCCGTTTATCAAGTTGTTTTTTGTTGTTGTTGTTGTTGTTTGGTTTTTGGGGGTGGTGGTTTTTTTTTTTCCCGTTTTTATTTTTTCCGGTTTTTTCTTTTCCAGGTTTTCCCCCTCTTTTTTTTTTTTCTTCCCGCTTTTTTCTGCCCTCCCTTCTTTTCTTCCTTCCTTTGTTTTCCCCTGTTTGTTCCCTTTCTCTCCTTGCCTACTGTAACCGTACTCTATCATTTCACTCTAGTGTTCATTTCACCGCAATCTGGTGCAGCCTCGCTGCCGGTTCCCGTCCCACAGCTCTCTATCGCTTTCCATTGCCGCTCCGCGCAAGGCGCTCCCTGCCCGGGGCTCCCCACTGCGGGCGGGGCCATCGCGGCCGCGGCCATGCAAACGAGTCCGCGCGTCCCGCCGCGTCCCGCCCCCACGCCCTTCCTGAGGCGGCGGTGACAAGATGGCGGCGGCGGCGGGCGGTGGGGCGGAGCGGCGGATGCAGCTGGTGCTGGGGCATCTCGCCGGTTACCCGCCGGGGACGGGCACCAGGGTTAACGCCGCGCCGTGCGGGAGCCGCGCCGGGGTCTCGCCGCTGGCCGCCAGCCCCGACGATGTGGTGGTGGTGCACGGGCGGAGGACCGCCATCGCCCGCGCCAAGCGCGGCGGCTTCAAGGTATGGCCCGGGAGGGCTATCCCGCTCCCGGGGTGCTACGGGGACTGCCGCCTCCCTGCCCACCTTCCCCCATCGAGGGCTGGGTGCTCCCGCTGCCCCCTTTGCTGAGCTCCGCAGTGTGCTGGGTCGGGATCCCCTCAGGCACCGAGCCCCCCATCACTGCCCCGCTGCAGGTGCTGGGTCCCCTCGAGGAGTTGTGGGATCCCCAGCCACGGCCCAGCAGCGGGGTCTGCTTTGTAATGGTATAAAAGACACTTTCTGATGGTTTTAATGTGGGGGGGTGCACGGCCCAGGTGCGGCAGAACCACTGGCACCCCCAGAAAGTCAGCCAACATACCGATAAGTTTCATGGCTCCTCTTAAAGGCCGGGGTAGGTCCCTCCATGCTGCTCTTACCTGAGTGTTCAAACAGAGCAACCACTTGGAAAGGCAGCATCTCCCTCACCTCGCAGCCAGGTACCAATGGCGCCTCACATGGATGTGCTGCCTTTCTGGAGCAGCCCATTTCCTCCCTGGGTGACAGTGGCAATGTCCAGGGCTCAGACCGAGGGTGCAAGGATGGCCGCAGAGGATGTGCATTGCTCATCATCCTTCAAGATAGGTCTCGCCATGCTGGGGGGGCTTCTCACCAGCTGAGGGGTCACCCATGTTTCCCAAGATAATTGAAGGGCTCTACTTGCTAAGTCTTGTCACATAACTCAACATAGTTGTTTGGTTTTGAAGGCCCTGCAAAGTGTGCTCATATGAAGCTGAGATAGGTAAGAAAGCAGCACGTGTTACACAGTGTGAAGGTAAAAAACATAGAGAAAAGTTTTGCTTTTGTAGCAAATGACAACCATAATGAGCTGAGAAGTGGAGTAAAGCTGCCTAAGCCAGGAGTCCTGTGAAGTAGCCTAAGGGTGAACTGGTGACAGAGCAGTTACCGGTGTTTGCTGAGTAGCTCTAATCCCCTGTGCTTTTAGGATACTACACCTGATGAACTACTGTCTGCTGTTATGACAGCTGTTCTTCAAGATGTCAATCTTCGTCCTGAAGCCCTGGGAGACATCTGTGTGGGTGAGTGAACAACCTCTGTCTGGACTTTGAAACTCCTGGTCTGGACAGCTCTCTGGGACAGGCTGTTCCTGGGGTACTTGCAAGTATTGTGGGGTTGGAAGGGGTTAGTTTGCAGTATTAGGTTTATGAAATCAGCGTGTCCTTCATCACTGTTCTGTCACATGGTGGGGCTCTGATCTGGGTGCCAAGTGGTACCAAGCCATGGTACCCTTTGGTGCCTGCAGCAAGTAGCAAGGGGAATGCAACCCATTGACTGGAACCATATCTTTCACACAGGAAACGTGCTGCAGCCTGGAGCTGGTGCTTTGATTGCGAGAGTTGCACAGTTCCTAAGGTAAACTCTCAGCTGGACTGAGGTTCTTCCTCTCTTTCTCAGGCCTTGGCTACAGGGCAGCACTGGGTCAGAGGCTGCAATGAGGCTCATGCGCTCCTAGTTTGTTGCAGCATATCACCTTTTGCCTAGAAATTAGACTTTGATCGGATGTGTGGAGGGGCAGGGACAGGGAGGCAGAGGTGAGGCTGTTTAATCTGTTTGTGCCTCCTGTGTTGGGCCTCTGAATGGGAGATCTTGTTCTGTGGGCTCCCAGCTGTACCTGCTGCTTCTCCACACTTCTAGGCTGTACTTCCCTCCACTCTGTGATCCCTAAACCACGGAGCTGTCTCAGGTCTTTCTGTTCTTTTCCCACTCTTGGTGGTCAATGGTTTATACTGAGCTGGATTCCAACTTCTAAATATCTGGTGTCTGTCACCAAGCAATGAGGTGCAGGCACAGCCCACCTGTAACTGTGAATATTGCAGAATTTTTCAGTATTTCTGGCCCCAGTCAAAGCTTGGGAATGAGGTGCACAAGTGGCCCTGCTTAGAGTGGACCTTCTGAAGACACACCTGTGGGGAAACAGCCTGCAGAACCACTTGCAAATCAAGTGTGGAAATTACCTATGAACTTTGCTTTCTCTTGGTGCAGGACCAAATAGGTCAACAAATACATGAAGGGATCTGTCTTGAACTTGAGGGTTAAAGTTTAATCACATGGTTTAATGCTGTCTTTAGAGCTTTGTTTTGTTATGTCACCGAGTCTTAGTCAGCAGTGTCTTGTTTTCTAGTGGTATTCCAGAGACGGTGCCGTGCTCAAGCGTGAACCGGCAGTGCTCCTCAGGCCTACAAGCTGTTATCAATATAGCAGGTAAGGGATCAGAGGTGATGCCTGCCCCACCCCAAGTGCTCCTTTCTCCTGTTCTCCAATCTGTATGAGCAGTAAAAATAGCAATAATGTCTGCTGTTAGGAATCCTCGGTGTTACTAGTTGAATACTTTTATATCCTTGAGTGGCTGAGTTTACTCCTATGGAACTAACTTGGCTTTCTGAGAGTGAGTTCTACCATCACTTCCATATCAGGCAGCTTCTAGAATGGCCCCTCCAGTGCTCTCTGCATGTCAGGTCATGGTTGGTCTTTAGCCCCATCAGCTCCTTGACCTGTCTTCTGCTGTGGCAGGTAGAAGGGAAGAGGGAATGCTCTGTTTGCCTGTGGTGGGTGCCTCAGGGGTTCACGAAACTGCAGCTAGAATGGAAATGCTTTTGCTCCTAACAATAATAAGAATGTTTCTGCACTGCTATTACAGGTGGCATCCGAAATGGGTCGTATGACATTGGCTTGGCCTGTGGGTAAGAAAGTTTTTCAGTGGTACTCTGTCCCTCTGTAAAAGCTGTTGTGTGAGGAATTAGAAACCCCTTCCCACATCTGTTCCTCCCAGGGAAATAGATGCTATCCTCATTTGACAAACAGTGAATAAACTGTAAAAGTGGGACCTGAGTTTATGTGGTGGCTGCAGATGTAATTTGCGTATTTCCAGAGGCTGCTGAGTACTTTTACAGAAGATCAGGTCACGTTAGAGGGAGGGTGCTTGAATATCCTTTAATTCTCCTGGAAGTTTTGGTCTTGGTGACATGTCAGTGGAGTTGCAATAAGAGGCTGAGTATATCTTACAAGCATGCAACAACCTGTTTTATTAGGGTCCTCTGGCCCTGCTGTGGGTTAGAGCCTGAAAGAACCCTCCATAATTAGCTTTCTAACTGATCTCAGATTAACTAGTGTCTTAGAAGACCAGCAGCTATCTTGGATAAGGAAATAAGTGGCCTACCTATGCTAATAACTGTTGTACAGGCCTACAGGAGATGATGTTCTGCAGTGGACAGGCATACTGTTCTTTGCTTCGGTCTCAATATCATCAGAAGTATGTATTTCTTAGAGGGTTATGTAAATGCAAGATTGGCATTGGAGAAATGCAAGTGACCACATATATATTCACTTCAGAAGAATGAATAAAAAATAAAATCTCTTAAGTTACAAATAGCTTTTATGAGTTGGGTTTATCCCAAGTCATGCTGTTCCCGAGTGGACTCGCCCACTCTGTAGGTGGAAAGATACTGGATGACAACACAAAATGCAGAAGCTGTGGTTTGCTCTTACTTCAAACCTGATTCTGTACCTTCCTTTGGGGAGTAGATGCAGCTGAAGCCAAGTAATCCACTGTCCTATATCAGAGTTTAAATTCCTGATAAACTGCTTGGGGAAAGCCCTTGTTTTCTATTTCTCTTGCATTTTACAGGAATAGTTCCCTTATTGTTTACTCTTTATAGTGTCTCTGTGGCATGCAGAGTAGAACCCTCTTCAAACCCTCTTCCCATTGTAGGCTTTATGGTCTAGACTGACTTTTCAAATGTTTACTGGTCTTAAGTGATGGCTTAAGTGTGTTCCTGCAATAAACTTGGATATCTTCAAGCTGTTAATTCATTTGTAGGTCAAGGGCTGCAGCCACTGGGATCAATGTCTTAAACTCTTTCTGTTGTGAAATATAAATGGTGTAACTCACTGAAGTGTCTCTGTAGGTTTGCTTAATGCTTTCCTTATTTTACTGCCAACCAGTGCTTAACCTGTAAGTTGCATTTTTGTGGCTGTTGACAATCTCACTGCAAACTCCACTCCTAGAAACTTAGGTTTCTTACTATGTTTGAGGTCAGAAGTGCTGGAGCCTTTAGCAATTCCTTCCTAGCTGCAGAAACACAAGAAATTAACTGTTATTAATGACTGACATTGTTATTCTGTTCCAGTGAAACAAGGATCAATTTAATGTAGCAGTCTGTTTTCATTTCATAGTAATTCTGATATTGATGATTGAAGAGCTTCTGCCTTGTCTAGTTCTTTTTTATTAGTGGTGTTTCTGTGGGATAGTAGGAATTCAAGTTGTCAAGACAACTTGAGTTTCAGTCAGTCTTAGTGGCACAAGAACCACATATGTACTGTGAAGCACTGTTTGCAAATTCAGATCTTTCCTGTGTTTAGCGTGGAAACCATGTCCCTCAGAAGTGCAAATAACCCTGGTGATATCAGTTCCAGCTTGATGGAAAACAGCAAAGCAAGGGATTGCCTGATTCCTATGGGGTAAGTGGTTCCTCTTCCTGAAGTTTAGGGGGGTTCCAGATGGTCTGTCTCCTTGGTGACTGTACTGTTCCAGATCAATAGGAATGTGGTCAGCTTGGATCTGTATGTATTGACATCTGCCCTGGTTGTGGTAGAAGATGAATTATGTGAAATGGGGGAAGGTCAGCAACTCTGATGAAAGATTTCCTTGTCTTATGTCTTAAGCTCAACGGCTTAATGAGCAAGGAAGATGGATTTGAACCATGTTCTTGTCCTAGAGTTGATTTGGGATTTGCTTCTGCCAAGCAGTTCTTGTTTGAGAAGGCAGCAGTTAGCTTTGAGACTAAAGCCAGTGCTTGTACTTTGTGTTGTCTTAGGAGAAGCCAACTGCATATCCATTAGTGTCTCATTGGATTAATTCTTTGATGTTGTTTTCCCAGAATAACCTCAGAAAATGTGGCAGAGAAGTTTGGAGTTTCCCGAAAGAAGCAAGATGCCTTTGCCTTGGCTTCCCAACAAAAGTAAATGTTTTTTGTTTTGTTTTGGATTTTTTTTAACCTTTTAGTTAAGGAATAAATACAGATAGAAAATGCACTGCTACTTCCTAAGCGTGGTTAAGTGCAGCCTTCATGCTGCCTTCCAAATCTTAATCATGAGTAAAGAAACTTGAGATGGTCAGAGTGCATGTCCTGGGTTGTGTGATGAGGAAACTCAAGTCCAGAGGTTTACTGGGGACTGTGAGACTAATCTTGTGCATGTACCACCAGGCACTGAGTCCTGAGCAGTGAGTGCCCCTGGTTTTTTTTCAGCATCCAAAGGATGCAACCTCTGTGAGGTTTCTAAAATGAATGTATTGTGCAGTATTTTTGTAGTGGGTTTCGCTCAGTATTGTTTGAAACTGAACGTGGGAGTAGAAGCAGATGGAGCCTTTCCTAAGAGGGAATATTTAAAGGTAGCTGTATCTAGAGGATGGCTCATGAGAAGAGTGGTGTGTCTTCACTGCAGGTGTTTGGGTCTAAATGAGCCCAGTCCTACCTCTCATAACCTTCCTCTTAGGTCAGATCACTGCTGAAGTCAGCTGATGCCTGGAACCCATGGGGCCATACTGGCATTCTAACAGCAGCAGGTGATATGTTAAAGTCATGGCCATCAAAGAGTTAAAGTAACTTTCAGAGCTCTGTTTAAGCATTGCCCTGGTCCAATTATTTATCTAAAAAGGAAGCCACTGCACAGGCCAGTTAACCTTTAAATTCTGGCCCTGCTTCTCAGGGAGCTTGGCATGCCAGCCTTTCTCACTGACACTGAACTGATAACGCAAAAGGGTATGTGAATGTGATCCTCACCTCTCACACAAGGAAGGGGATGATTTTCTGGCCTCAGTCTCAGGATGTCTGTGGAGTTACTGATCTGTCCTTCAGCTCTTTGCTCCAAGTCTCACTTACCCAGGAGTATTAAATGTTTTCATTTTATTACGAGAGGCTGAGAGAGCTGGGCTTGTTCAGCCTGAAGAAGAGAAGGCTGCTTGGAGACCTTGGAGCAGCTTCCAGTGCCTAAAAGGGCTGACAAGAAACCTGGAAAGGGGCTTTAAAAGGGCCTGTAGTGACAGGACAAGGGGGAATGGCTTTAAGCTGACACAGGGGAGATTTAGATGAGGTCTTAGGCAGAAGTTCTTCCCTGTGAGAGTGGTGAGGCCCTGGCACAGGTTGCCAAGAGAAGCTGTGGCTGCTCCATCCTTGGCAGTGTTCAGGGCGAAGCTGGATGAGGCTTGGAACAACCTGGTCTAGTGGAAGGTGTCCCTGCCCGTGGCAGGAGATTGGAACTGGGTGAGCTTTGAGGGTCATTCCAACCCAAACCGTTCTGTGATTCTATGATTAGTTAAAGTGATGAGGGCGTAAAACAAGCTTTCAGTCTCCAATTTGTATTCCCTGTAAAGTGTGTTCTGCTGCTAGAAGGTAAATCTAAACTGTGGAGGCTTTTAAAATCCCTTGTTAACATGGAAGATTAAAACTGCGTGCCCTGATCTAATTCTAATTTAGCTAATTTTGTTGTGCCCAGTTACATCACTCTGTTTATGTCAGTTGTTCCCTCCTGCTAATTCGTCTTGGGGACCAGACCCTGTCTTTGACACACCTCTAATGCTTAAATTAAGTTACATCTTTCTGCATAGGCACACTGAACTGTGCAATAAACACTGCAACTGTTTTGGGCTGAAAGGTTGCATTTAGATGCCAGAAGGTTATACCTGGTCTGTGGTTTAGAGCTCAACTTGTCTTTAATAAGACAAACCCAGGAGTGAGTGAAGCTTTAGCCATCCCTTAGCCCATCTGAAGTTATTAGCATTATGTGGAGGCTTAGCCCACACACCCAGTTTAAACTCTCAGAAATAAGAATTGGTGTTTGAACAGCTGTGCTGTGACTGTACCACTGGACACATACAACTTCATGCTGTGGGCTGTCGGAGTCAGTCACAATGGCATTGATGGGAACAGAAGGGGTTTGGAGAGAACGCCCATTAAAGTTAGTGATACATTTTCCATGATGAAGAGATATAAAGTTTGTATTCCTATGAATGGAGCCAAATATTGGCCTGTTGTCTTGTCCACTACTTGGCAATGTTGTACCTGTGTACTAAGTCACACTTTAGTTCATTCTCTTACTAACTGGTTTCCTTGACGTTAGTTCTCTTGCAGTTCACCTCCAGAATATTTTAATCTTTCCTAATCTTTAACAGAGCAGCAAAAGCTCAGCAGATGGGACTGTTTAAAACTGAGATTGTTCCAGTGAAGACCACTGTTCTAGATAATCAGGGCAACCATAAACCAATCACCGTGCACCAAGATGAAGGGATTAGGCCCTCCACAACCCTGGAGGGCTTGGCAAAGCTGAAGCCTGCCTTCAAAGAGGATGGTAGCACTACAGCAGGTCAGCTTTGTTGTTAAGTTGCTGTTCTGTAGTTTACCTGCCTTGTAATAGAATGTACTTAGGCAAAAGAGATCTCTTCCAACAGGTAATGCCAGCCAGGTGAGTGATGGAGCAGCTGCTGTTCTCCTGGCAAAACGCTCCAAAGCAGCACAGCTCGGACTTCCAGTCCTGGGGGTGCTCAGGTCCTTTGCTGTGGTTGGAGTCCCACCTGATGTGATGGGCATAGGGCCAGCCTACGCAATCCCTGTTGCTGTGGAAAAGGCAGGTAAGAACCACTTGTTGTTCACCCAGTGTTTGGCACAAGGCAGATTGGATTGGGCAGACTGAAATTTAAGATTACATGACTCAAGCATGTACAATAATCAGCCATAGGAACAATGAACTTAGAGTCAAAACCTTAAAAGAGATCCTGCCTCAGGTTATTGTAGTACTTTTTGCTTGTACTCATGTCTAAATTGTCATCTGCTCACCTTTGAGAAGCTCAGGATTAAATCCCTGCACAGTCTCAACAACAGTTAACACGTGGCACATGATTTATTGTTTGTTTAGTGCTGTTTTCCTTAATATGACCAGTGTGTGTGTAGGGGGGGGATTGTGTTCCGTTCGGGTTGGGGTTTTATTTACAATTTTGGCATCTGACCAGCGTTAAGAGGCTTTCCTCAGGGTTGCTGCCATATTCATTAGGTTAAATAGCTTTTATGGCTTGTGATTATTGTTGTGTCCAGCTATCATTGCTGTGATCGCCTGTTTCATTTTTCGGTCTCAAAATACCCTTCAAGCTTTAATCCTGCTGCAAACACATCCCACTTAATCTAAGGAAATTTGGTAAACTCAGCGACAAACTACCACGAGCTGTGGCAGTTTGCAGTCTTTAGATGTTACACATAAATACGTGTACAAGTGTAGATACCCCACACTGAGCCAATGCCCCTTTTTGTCATTAATGGAGTAGGACATAAAGGGAGGCTGTGAGTGGATTACTCTGAGATAGCCGTAAGGCAAAAATACCTCCTTTTAAATCCTGGCTTTTTAAACCATAGGTCTGACTCTGGCTGACATTGATATATATGAAATTAACGAAGCTTTTGCAAGCCAGGTGAGTGATCGTAAGTTGCAGCATAGCATGGCAGCTGAGTGTATTTCATCTTAGTTTCCAAGTTAAGATTTAACTTGTTCTATGTATTATAGTCAGGCAAATTTTAATAACATGCACAGGACTTACTGGAGGTCCTTGATGAAAGGTAGAAACTTCAATACTGTATCTTAGAATCATAGAATCACAGAATAGTTAGGGTTGGAAAGGACCTTAAGATCATCTAGTTCTAACCCCTCTGCCGTGGGCAGGGACACCTACCACTAAACCATGTTACCCAAGGCTCTGTCCAGCCTGGCCTTGAACACTGCTAGGGATGGAGCATTCACAACTTCCCTGGGCAACCCATTCCAGTGCCTCACCACCCTTACAGTAAAGAACTTCTTCCT
>WYDI02003458.1:0-181595 GCA_009867235.2 Psittacus erithacus
CCGAAAGTCAAAAACACAGCACTGCACCAGCTACTAAGAAGGAGAAAAATGACTGCTACTGCTGAACCCAGGACACTATATAACCCTCAGTTTCTGAAAACTAACCAGATCAGAGCCTAAGGTGATATGACTTCAGACACTAAGGACATTTTTTACTTCAGGCAAAATTATAGTCATCCTCATGGATTTGCATCTTCTTTTTCTTTCTTTCACCCTTATTTTCTTTCTCTCATTCTTTCAGTCTTTCACATTTTAGATCTTTCTTTTTGTTTTTTGATCTTTTTTATCTTTATTTCCTTCTCTTCTTCCCCTTCATACTGTTTTTCTTTACCTTCCCTTTTCTTCCCTTATCTTCCCTTCTTTTCTCTTCTTTCTTTTCTCTGTTGTTTAGGGTCAAGAACATATAGTGGCTATATCTTTTCAGCCCAGCTTAGGAAAGATGCAAATATCTGTGGGACTGTGACCTAATAATATGAATACTGTAATTTGCCTTGGAAGGGACAGACCTTTAAGTGAATACACTTGTAGGCAATGAAAATAAAGCCTATGGTAAAAACAATCTTTTTTTTATAAAGACACAAAAGCACAAAAAATCTATAATACCATGACTTGCAACATGCCGTTCGAAAGAAAAGAAGTCTCTTCTTTTTGTAAGATGCCATAACTTGTCCTATAAATCAAACATGGATTTTAATTGTATTAGTAAGTTTTTTATTATGTTAATATGTTTCTCATTGTATCAGAGAGCTCTCTTTTTCTGATGTGGTCCAGAAGGCATCCGAATGTGGAAGCAAACCCCAGCTAACATGATCCAAATTCCTTTAACCTTTTTATAATTATTATTATTTAAGCATATTAGTGACATTTCTGTCATGTTATCACCCTTTTATATTACTTTAGTGAAAACAGCCCATGAAAATATAAGAGAATTACACACGCAGTAAGCACATCAGATTTCTAGTTCAAGAACCAAATTTTCTAGCACAAACACAATGTCATTTCTAACAGTTTAACCTCTTACACTATTCCCACTCATCATTTCCTACAGAAGTCTACCCACAGGTAAACCTCTGAGACCAAATAATAGGCATACAGCAGTCTGAAGTACTCTGGCATATAATAGTGGTGACAACAATTTTCATTTGTCATCAGTAATTCCAGGGAATTTCACATTTAGATGAGGGCAGCTTTCAGTATAACATTTCTTCCAAGCAGCATGACCACAACTTGAGATCTCCAAGTTAGACCTATTAACCACATCTTTGTATCTCTGATCATTAGGTACCATCTCTTGGTGCCTGCGCACTGGGGTATGTCCTCGCTGTTCATCAGAGCTGGTATGTACTCATGCTTACTGAACAGAGCTACATAAATAACCACTTTAAACTATTACTATTAAACCTTTTGAAAGTCTTTCCAAACAGCAATGTAATGATGATCAGATTAAAATCCATCATGTAATAATAATAGGTAATGAATAATATATCTTGATTACAGCTCATCTCAGGCCAATTATCATTGAAACAGATATGAACAAAGCAAGCCAGATGGTCTGGTAAAGAATGTCCATAAATATCCCAGCCATGCACCCTCTAGCATAAAGCACCAATATATGCTTTCCCTGCTCACAGCAAGGAACACCCTTCTCAAGAAATAATCTCTTTAAGCATTTTGTGAAGTCAAAGTCCTTATTTGAAGGGTAAAGTACAGCATAAAGTGGGGATGTAAGAAATAAAACTGGAATAAAACAGAAATGTAAATGCAGGTAAGTCCTGTGGTAGACTGTCTCTCAGATATGAAAAGATCTCTACCATATCCCATCTTTGTGACTCTGATGCTAAGCAGCTAAGACAAAATAAACTTCCCACAAAATGGCTCAGTAACAAACAAAAAATGATATGTATGAAACCACTCAAGCTATAACGAGACTAATCCAATGGGCAGTGTTTTAAATTGACAGGAATTTTGGAATCTTTTTTTCTTTGTCTTTCCTTCAGGCTTCTCCATGTGCTGTAACTTCTCTATGCATGGAGAGTATAGTTAGTATTTTCATTTGCTGCCTAAGTAGCAAATTACCCTGTAAACAGCCCACAAGAGCTGGTCTGTAATTGAATTTTAACTGTTGACTTTAGACATTTGGTATATTTGCTGCAAGAAGTAAATTTTCAAAACTTCATCTTGATGCAGTCAGACAAAATGAAAGGTAATATTCTTTATCTGCCACAGATTGCTGCAGATGAACTGCTTTCATATGAGCTTAAATAAGATTTAGTGTATTCTATCCTTCAGCTGGCCACAATTGAAAGTGATCAGGATCAATATAGCTGCCCCTGAATGCAGCTCAGTATTGTGCATTACAATAGAGGAAATGGCTGTATTCAAAATTTTCCTGTGTCAAATTAATTTCCATGTTATCTCCAAATTCAATTAGATGGGAACCCTGTGTAACTAAAAAAGTGTCCGACATCCCTTAGTGACAAATTACAGTGCTTAGCGTGCATATCAAGGTGAAGTGTTGAGCCTTGCTAATCTTCTCACTAATTCTCAATTACCGTAAAATGAAGCCATAAATCACACAGACAGGGGATCGATGGAAATGTTGTTTTCAGGGTGATTGGCAGCCTCCCCAAAGGTTTTCTGTAAGTTGGTTTAAGGTTACCACTCTCTAAGGGGAGGGATGAGGTAGTCTTGCTCAATCTCTATGATATAGGCCCACAGGCCTTTTGGGGATAGTGGGGAGGGACAGCACCAATTTCAGCCCATCAGACATCCAATTTTTCTCCTTTTCATACCTGCTGTAGTAAATGAGAAACAAATTAAATTTCACTCCACTATCTCCACAGAAACCATTTAAATTTTTCATGGAAACTAAATTGTCCCTAGACAAATAGCCCCCTGATTCTATGAAAATATACTGGAGCGCTGGGGACAGAAATAAATTTGTGTCACTCTGGATATGCCATTCTCTGTAATGTCATTCACCGCCGGCCAATAAATGAGTCCCTCCCGGAACACAATGGTAAAGCCTTGTGCTCTGGTGGATTTGCATTGTTCCCCCACTCTGGAGCAGTCTAATATTCTTCCTGTTATTAATTTGCAGCCTAGGTTTTACATTCATGAGGCCAAGATTGAAATGTAAATGAGGCACAAAATAAGTAGTCAGCAGTAGCCCTGGCCGAGCAGCCTGTGTCATAGACTCATGGACTTACATGAAAATAGTTATCACTCAGAGAGATTAGCAGCTCAGAACATCAATCACTGCTGCAAGGAAACAATGAATAAAATCGCCTCGACATGAGGAAGGAAATTACCAGAGCTTTAAAGTGGAAAGGGAATATGTAATACTGCTACCTGTTGTTGAAGCACCAAGATGGCTGTAATGAAAGAAGCTGGGTTCCTTCTCTCTCTCTCCCTCTCCCCCTCCACTCTTCCTGTTCATTGCTGATATTTAAATTGTGCCATTTTTGTCATCTCAATCTATCTACTAAATGAGCTGCAGTTCCTTGGCCAGAGGTATATGATACTTCACATTGCACCCAAATGAAGCCCATAGCTTTAAGCTTGAACTTGCTTTAAAATGATGACACCCTATTTATCATCCAATCTCTTGGCAAAAAAATAGATATATAAGGCCTAAGTCCTCAGGTTTCAGGGAGTCTCAGAGGATGCTGGTCTTCAGACCAGCTAATTCTCCTTTACTTCATCAGCTCTGATCACCCTCAACAGGAGGGGAAATCCAACGGAAATGCCCTGCCCAGTCAAAGTGATCCCAGATTTCTTCTGATGCCTGGAGAACTCCCAATGAATGTATTCACTGATCAGTGGCTGTGCTGACCTTGGTCCGCAACATCTGCTAGTGTAAATAATTTCTCAAAATGCACTAGCTCACCTCTAGCTAGCACAGCCTGATTTCTACAGTGCTATTAAATACATAGAGCTTAGTGCTCCAAAGCAGTACTTTTTCTGGACTAAATCACAGTTTATCAGAGTTATTACCGGTTGGACTTTTTTGTTTTTTCTCTATATTCAGCAAACACAAGAAACTATTCCATCCACTGTGTTTAGTTTTGCCTTTAGGAGGAATTGTGCCTGATTATCACAGCTGGACAGCAAAAACACTTTCTTACAGTGCTCATTGTCAGGCAGCAGATATATAGCCATGTGTTTTATTAAAAACATGGTAATTTATGGTCTTATTTTTGTCTCCCAAAAATTTAGACTTTCAACCACAAAAGTGGCTTCAAATGTGTGTCCTAGTAAGATGAGTTCAAAGAAAATGCCAAAAAAAAAACCAAACAACCAAATGGTAATCCTTCCTATTCTGAGGTACCTTGTTAATGTGATTGTTCACAAATGGTGCATGCACATGCCTCTGCAGTGGGCAGAAGCCTACCTCTGACCTATTTTCCCAAAGATGCTGGACTCCTCATGTGTCTATCTCCAGAAAATCTGTTTGCAGGGAGAATTATATATCAGGAAGTGGTTCAGTTCGGGTATGCTTCCAGTTGCCGTACAACTCTTCAGACTGTTCAACAAGATATCAAATTCAAAACAGTTAAAAACGTAATGTCCACATCTTGATGCAACTGAGTTTGGCACTTAAGATAAATTATTTAAACCATATTGCCTTAGATAGCACATTCCATGAAACAGCTTTCATTTAAGATATAAATTCTTTTTCTGCAAAATTGTTTAAGGATTCTGGAAAGCTGGATATTTTGGTACCAGTTTTTAAAACAGGGAAACTGAGTCTTAGAAAAGCGGCAAGTTTTGCATATGATCTCACAGCCTGGCAATGACAGTAAGATTGGAAACTAAATCTCTGCTATCTGTGCAAACCACTAGATCGTGCTGTCTTCAGAAAACAGCTTTTTATTCCATTCATCATCTGGAGCAAGGATTAATTGATGCATGAAAAACATTGAAGAAAAACAGTAGAAAAATTCTGTGTGAGTACACGATATCAAGAATATTTCCTATTATATGGACAATGGACATTTTGGTCAAATAATCTCTGGAGAACCAGGACTCTGCTGAACAGAAGTATTAGCATAACAGAGCTATTGCATCAGAGAAAGCAACACTTTCTTGAAAAGCTACTTTTTCATTATAAAGATGTTACTTTTTTCATTGCATGTTCCTTTTTAAAAGCACAATACAGCTGTATTATACAGAGTGAATTTTGAACAATAATGTGTGGTAATGTGTCCAGTAACCTTTATTCTGCTTCTTTCTGCAGAAAGATAATGCATGCAGCTAGGAAAGGGGATTTGAAATCTAAGAGAAGCAAAAAGCCAGCATAAAATCAGAGGTTCAGCTGTATATTAAAACATTCTTTTGAGAGGTCAAGAAATTGATCATGGTTAAGCTAGCAGAAGATATTGAGCCTTAAACTGATTTTTTTTTCCTTGCTTAAAAAGACGAAGTCAGACCCAACTCATTACTGGAGCTTTAGAGTCCCAATTTGCGACTAAGGAGCAGTAGCAGCGCAACTCACTTACATGGTTCCCACACCAGGCAGCAGCTTCTGCTCTCAACACCCTTCTCTTTTCCTCATGTTGCCATTGTCTTCACTCTTAATGTCTCAGAGTATCTTTTTAATTGCTTATCAAATGGATAGTTATTGTATCATAAAATCTTCAAAGCCATTTCCCAGTCCCATTCAGTTGTGGAGCTGAACTTTTATACAATGATATATCACAATGGATTATGCTAATAAGCTTGTTAATAGCTCCAGCGGTGTTAACTGAGCACATTAAAACAAACTGGTCCTTGCAATAGATTGGGAAATGTTTTATAAGCGGCATGTGATCTAAGAGAGCCATGACAAGGCTAGTAAATAATGGCAGAAACTGGCATGACTAAAGAAATACTCACCTAAATTATTTATATGTTAATCAAAAATACAGTTGTTAAGGAATATCATTAGTTCATTAGTAATTGGTTTATGGATTTGTGATGAATTACTTATTTGCATGCAAAGTAAACCCTCAGCCTTTTGTTCAACATTTCCAACCTTCAAATCTTTGCAGGTTTCCTCCCTTCAGCCCTCTTCCTTCCAGAAAATGATTACATCAGCTTGTCAGACAAAGTAGATTTTCAAAGTAAAGACATCATTTTCTTCTGCAATGTATGTAATTTATTATCGTCATATATATTTCTTAAAAGTCATAATATATCAGCATTTCATGCTTGAGAGATATGCAATTAATGCTATACAGTGTGTGTTTCTCCTTAATCTCCACCAAAAATCCTATGCTTTGAACATTTATTAGCAATGGAGACAGTGATCTTGTTTCATTCATATATATCAAGTTGGACTGTCAGGCATGTTATTGTGGGGAATGTTAAATTCCAATTCAGTTAAGATCAGATTGGGCTGTATATAACCTAAGGATTAAACACACCTCTGGATCTATTCTGGGACATCCTAGAGACATAAGAAGGTAATCTGCACAAAGGTGAAGACAGGCCTCCCATCTGGTGCCTGAATTCATCTGCAAGATTCTTTTCAAAGCCTTGCTACTGCAGAATCATGTAAATCATGAATATAACTAAATTAAATTAATATAGTCCATCAGCTTGGCACATTTTCTTTTGAACAAATTTAACTTTTTTCTCTGTTGGAATAAAAATAATAGAAATAATTATTTCATATTTAGAAAATATATTCCTCAAGAAAGTGGGGATCAGTATAAAATTCCCAGATTTTTAACCTGTTATTGTTAAAAAGTTCCAGTTGTATTAAAGAAAATAGACCCAGCCAAGACCAGCAGTTCAGGATATGAAATCACGATTCTGTGAGAAAAAACTAATCTGGAAGGAGGAGAAACCTTTTCCAACTGCTCTCTACATGTAATGGACTAAACAAATCCCACTTTGCAAACACATCCTACACTTGATTTGCATTTCTGTCACACAAGTTTATCTCCTGAATATCTTGAAAACCCTTCTATCAGTTGACTTTCTTGAGTTTTGTTTTTTTGTTTTTGCAAGAATAAAGGCTATAGTGCGTTTTCCAGCAGATGCAGGTCATTTTTCTTTGTTATATATCATCCACAATCTGCCTTACACCAGCAAGCCAAGCATCACAGTCTAATCCAAGCAAGATTCACAAGTACTGGCCAAAATGAAAAAGAAAGTGAAAAATATCACAGAAATAGACAATCCAAGAAAATGGACCACTTTGAATGATTTGGCAAAGCAAATTTATTATTAATAATGTATTATTATGCATTATAGTGATAATTATAGTGATAACAATAATAATGTGGCACAGTATAAAGAGATAGCAAGAGATAGCACCTGCTTCCCAAAGATTTCTTGTCCAAATAGATGAATGTAGACAAGCTATCAGGAAGTGAAATTTCACATTTGCACTGCTCTGACTCAGCAGAGGCTGAAACCCTGGCCAGCTCCATGTATGTCTGTTGGCAACTGCAGGACAACTCTAGAAGGTGGCTTAGGATCCTAAGCGTTCCACCAGTTCCCTAAAAGAGTCAATCTTAAATTTCATCTTTTGTTACAATCACAGAATGGATTTGGATTGAGATCTAGCAGGGACTTCTGCACAGGTCTGCATTCACACGCAAGATGCAAGGGATGGAGTCCTGTGGTTTGATCCATGGTTGTAGCCAAAGAGCTGAAGCAAATTGTCTGAGCCTGCACAGAAGGTCAGTGACAGAGCAGAAAATAACATCATTTTTTCCATGCCTTGGTTAAGTACCACGTGCAAGTAAAAATTGTAAATAACTTCTGATGAGAAACTCTGATGAGGTTCTTCAATCTCATTCACTGTTGAAAGAAAAAAGAGAGACGATTCCTATTTTTCAGTCAATTTAGGGCTGTAGAAATGTGACAACTATGAAAAAATGAAATTTTCCACTAACCTCTCACAGAATAAGAAAGCCAGTGTGTACATTGAGTCCCTTCTTTGCTGCTCCTATGTTGCAATCCTAGCCTTGTGAAACTACATTTTGAGAAGCAGTGGAGGAAAAGAAAATATTTTCTTTATGATCATTTAGTTCTTAGCCCTTTGCTGACACAAGAAGGCTTTGGCAATTATGTTATTTCCCTTCCTTATACCCAGAAAGAAGAATCCTGTTTAAGCCATTTGATAATAAACAGTTTCTGAAATCCTAAAAAACAAAAATTGCCAAAACATGTAACTTTCACTTAATTTACCATCCTTGAAGCACATGATACGACATTTAATGTTTTTTCCTACAGAAAGACCAAGTCGCAACAAAGTTATTCCAGCTTCCAACCTGATTATACTCGACACTCCGATTTTAGATAGCTAAAAGTAGTGTCACAGAATTAAGTTGGAAAAGACCTTTCAGATCACCAAGTCCAACCATTAACCTAGCACCGTCAAATTCACCACTAAATGATGTCCCAAGCAGCACAGCTACACATCTCCAGGGATAGTTATTCCACCACTTCCCTGGGCAACCTTTTCCAATGCCTGACAACACTACAGGTGAAGAAACTTTTCCTAATGCCTAATCTAAAACTCACCGGGAGCAACTTGAGGCCATTTCCTCTCATCCTATTGCTTGTTGAGAGAAAAGACCAACAGCCTCCTCACTACAACCTCCTTTCAGGTAGTTGTAGAGAGCGGTAAGGTCCTTCCTGAGCCTCCTCTTCTCCAGACTAAACAATCCCAGTTCCCTCAGCTGTTGCTCACAAGACTTGTGCTCCTGACCGTTCACCAGCTTTGCTGCCCTTCTCTGGACACACTCAAACACCTCAATGTCTCTCTTGTAGTGAAAGGTCCAGAACTGAACTCAAGATTCAAGGTGCAGCCTCAACATTGCAGAGTACAGGGGGACGATCACTTCCTTATTCCTATTGGCCCCACTATTGCTGATACAAGCCAGGACGCTGCTTGTTGGCCTTCTTGGCTGCCTGGGCACATGCTGGCTTATGTTCAGCCACCAGACAACCAACAGCCTCAGCTCCTTTTACTCCAAGCAGCTTTTTATGCCTGTAGCATTGCATGGGGCTGTTGTGACCCAAGTGCTGCACCTGACACTTTGCTTTGTTGAACCTCATACAACTTGCCTGGGACAATCAATCCAGACTGTCCAGCTGCCTCTGCTGAGCCTTCCTATACTCCAGCAGATCAACACTCCCAGCCAACTTGGTATTGTTTGCAAACCTACTGAGGGTGTACTAATCCCCTCGTTCAGATAATTCATATGGACATTAAACAGAACTGGCCTTGATGCTGAGCCCTGGGGAACACCACCTGTGACCAGCCACCAACTGAATTTAACTGCAATCACCACCAGTCTTTGGGCTTGGCCATTCAGACAGTCTGTTACCCAGCAAAGAGTACTTCCATTCAAGCCCTGAGCAGACAATTTCTCCTGCAGAACACTGTGGAACAGGTGTCAAAGGCTTTACTAAAGTCTAGACAGACAACATCCATAGCTTTTCCCTCATTCTCAAGGTAGGTCACCTTGTCATAGATAAGATTAGACAAACAGGATCTGCCTTTCATAAACCCTGCTGTCTGGGCCTGGTCACCTGGCTGCCCTGTACATGCCATGTGGTGACGCTCAGGATGATCTGCTCCATAGCCTTCACCAGCGCCAAGGTCAGACTCACAGGGCTGTAGTTCCCCAGATCCTCATTCCGGTCCTTCATGTAGATGGATGTCACATTTGCCAGCTTTCAGTCAACTGGGGCTTTCCCAGTTAGCTAGGACTGCTGATAAATGATTCAAAGTGGCTCGGTGAGCACTTCCAACAGCTCTCTCATTACCCTAGGGTGAATCCCATCTGGCTCCATAGACTTGTGTGTATCTAAATGGGGTAGTAGATTGCTGACCAGATTGAATTCCTGACTATTTCTCCTTGGATTATGGGGGCTTCATTCTGCTTCCCATCCCTGTGTTCAAGTTGAGGAGGCTGGGTACCTGGAGAACAGCTGGTCTGAGGCAATGAAGGCATTAAGTATCTCAGCCTTTCCTTCATCCTTTGTCACAGTATTTCCCCCTGCGTCCAATAAAGGATGGAGATTCTCCTTAGTCCTCCTTTTGTTGCTAATGTATTTACAGAAACATTTTTTATTATATTCTATGGCTGTATCCAGATTAAGTCCTAGTTGAGATGTGGCCCTTCTAATTTTCTTCCTTCATAACCTTGTGACATAGCTCCCACTTCAAACCTATCTAAAGAAGTATCTGGTTGAGTCCAGGAGATATAAAAGCATGGAATCTTATGAGTGTCATGTAAGGACCTTCACCTTTCCTAGCTAAAATTGTATTATCTATCTGCTCAACATCTGAATTTGCCAATACTCACATTATACTTCCATGGTGGAATTACTGGAGATGTAAGCAATGAAAATCCTCAGTTACATACACAAAATTGAGAATGGAACTATAGCAGCTTATTTAAGCATTCGGAGGCCAGCACAATACAACTACTGCAGCAGAGTCGCTCCTAGTGCCCAGCAGCGAACATGAGCCAAATCCATTTTCTGAAGCAGGTCTGGCAGACCTCAGTCAGCAAATAGGAACTTATTCTTCCTCTCACTATTGTCTTACAACCCTTGGCCTGCCTTTCTCCATCTACCTTGATATGTTCACATGTACATAGAGATTTGTAGAAGGAATCAGCTGTGTCCCTGTGTTTGTGCTTTGATTCACCCTGGCCCTCCTAGCTGCTGCCAATTCCAGCATGTGTGCTAAAATGTGACTGGTATTGGCTTTGGTGACACAGCTGTCTTGGGCTTCAGAGTCCCAGAACACCCCTAGGACACACCTCAGGCTTTGAAGCCCTGGAGGAGTTTTGGGTAGTGAGTTGCTCTCTCTAGAATGTCATGTTTCTTTTCAGGGAAGGGGTGACAGGGACTCTTCTCACCCTCTAAAGCTGCTTTCTCCTCGGCTCCTTCTCAGATCTCACATTCTCAGTTCTTTACTCTTCCTTGGCCAAAGAAAATGGTACAGGAGAGAGCATTCAGTGATGTGCATCATTCATGCCAAAGGAGGTGTCAAGCGGGAACCAGTTCACAAGGAGGAAGCCCAATACACTCTGGTTTGACTACCATTAAGGATAAAACACATCGATCACCAGTAGACATCTGCCTATGAATGAAACTGGGAGGAAAGTGGAAGAAATCCTACTTTTCATTAGCCTGATTGTCAAAAAAGAGCACATAGAAAGAATCAACTAGCTATAAGGAACGAAGTAAGTGATCTCTTCCCATTATAATCAGGACACAGAGCCTGTGATATCTCTGGGAGCTCAATCTAAATAAGGCCCTATCCTCTCGTCTCTTTCACATTATGAATAAAAACATGAAATTAGTTTTATGTCAGAAGAACAACCCTTAAGACACTTGTAACTTATCATTATAATTTCTAAGCTGTTTGGCTTGTCAGTATCAAGGAATTCACAGCCCAAGACTTCCAGAACTTTATAGGCTGAGACATGCTGTGCTATCTACTGAAAATTAACTATGAATCTCTCATCTGCATCCTGATTTATTAACCACAGTGAGAAACAGAAAGTTAAAAAATGTATGTTATGTGCATAGCCTGTTAGCATAGAAGAAGCCATTAGCTGCTATCTGCTACTAGTCAATAGACTACTAACAATGGATAAATATAGGGTTTTCTTCCTGCAAAAGGATTTAGGTTTCTTTATTGCAAACAAATACTGCAAAATTTTCATCTTTGCCCAAGAGCAGAGCTGCCAGTGCCGATTTCAGGATTCTACTGAATTCACAGGGAGAAAAAAAAAAAAAAAAAAAAAAAAGACATCTCTTTTCCATGCAAAATTCCATTCCCTTTCTAGATCTCGCTGAAAAATTGCAGCGTTGCCATTGTTTTGAAAAAAACAGTATTTTTACATACTTTAAATAAGAATTCTGAGAGGAGCCACAGGCCAAAAAAAAAATAAATTGGGAACTAAAGTCCACTTCAGCTTTTCAGCTTCCACCATAAAACAGGAAAATAAACTACAAAAAGAAACTATTATTTGAAAAAAAAAAAAAAATCCAAGCTATTTCTAGGGCAGTGTTTACCAAAATTTTGTTCTTCCAAAACACATACTTAACTTGTCAAGGGTACTATTCCTTAATTTTGATTTTATTCTAGGATCTATTTTCCTTCCAGCTTTGAAATTTTCAGCTTAAAATAACACCACTGAAATTCTAGCCTTTCTTATTGTTTTGAGGCTACAAGGGGCTTGTCTGTATTCCAGATTTTGTTTTGTGGAGGGCAGAAGTGAGATTTTTTTTTATGGCAAAGTCAGCTTGTTCTATTTTGTAAGTGAAACACTGTAACAGCAGCATAGACTGGCTCTTTAAAATGCATTGAATTATAGAACATGGTTTCCTAAAGTAAAGACAGGTAAGAATCATTCTCATCATTTCTGGATAGAGAAATGACAGCACACGAGGCTGAAATGGTTTGCCAGCTTCTTAACAGTTCTGAGTGTCAAGGCCAAGAGAAGGACATAGATCTTTGATTTCTAATCCAGTCTCCATCCCCTCCACCCTACAACAGGACTCTGTGAGAGGTACTACTTTGATGAAGTTCTCAAATTTTATTTATTTTTTTTTTTCAGTTTCTTTCCACACTGTTTCTTTTCCTGTCTTGCTTCTCCCCACCTATGGGTTTTAATAATGTACTCCTTCATTACTGGAAATTTTTAACATTTCAATTGATCAGAAATGGGTAAAAGCCAAAAAGAATAACCTCCAGAATTTCAAGGGTTCTGATTACATCAGATTCTTTTTTAAATCACTCCCAAATTTTATTTTGCAAGATCAAAATCAAATGACAATAATTTGCAGAATTAAATCATTGTCGTGTCACTTATGTGTACTAAGTTATAATCAGACCTGGGGCACTGACCTTAATTTTCCTTTTTTGTGAACAGAGCATTTCTGAATTTCTAATAGCACTGGTGTTCAGTCAAACACAAAATAGAATTTAAAATTAAATTTTAAGGAGCGAAGAAGCACAAGTGAAAAGAATGTTCTTGACCCTAGTATTAAAAAAGGCTTTTCAG
Source organism: Psittacus erithacus (assembly GCA_009867235.2). NCBI lineage: Eukaryota > Metazoa > Chordata > Aves > Psittaciformes > Psittacidae > Psittacus > Psittacus erithacus. The sequence goes on from WYDI02003458.1 coordinate 13,032, forward strand.
AGTTTATGCGTTCTGTCTGTGACAGTGTTAAATGGCTGATCACAGATTTGTGATATATATTGACTGTACCAGATTAAAAGTTAGACTTTATTTGTAGCATAAATCTGGTAGATGAATATGTAATGTACGTTCTTCTTTTATCACCGTCATAGAATACTCTGATACTTTAACCCCCAGAATGCTATCTACATATTTCCCTCCATATTTTGCATTCACAGAAAGGATCACATTAGTTGCTAGATACCTTTTAGTAACACACTTTTCTTTTAGTAAATAGAAAAGACTGCCACTTTCCATCATTTCAAAACACCTAGAAAGACAGTAAAATCTTCAGAGTGATTGTGTTTTTCTTTTGCTTGCTTTCACAAATGTTCCCTCTAGAGAAGCAGATGCTTGACTTGTCTCATGTAAAAGGCAAAAATTGAGTTACAGCTTCAGATTGCAAGATTTGCAATGTTTGCTACAGTTTATTAATGTTAACCAAATAAAAATGACATTAGTGAAAAAGATCTACATGATATCTCAGAACTCCCAAGATTAGGCCAGATGGTCACTTCTAACTGATATAATCTAGTAAACTCTGTTGAGAGACAGGCTATTGATTGAATTTCTGACTTGAAATGCAAGCTCCATATCTGCACATGTCCACAGTGATATCAGTTGCTTGAAATCCAATACAGAGGTGTAGATTGGGAGATGATGTTAGTTGCTACCTATTAAAACTGTCAATTCCATCTGTTGTCTAACACTTTAAAATACTGAGTGTAGTTTTTAATAGATCAGTATTAGATTACGAAGTCGTATATTAAGGCTTTTACTAGCTGAGAAGCGTGGGTAAATGTGTAATTAAATGACACAATGGAAAAGGAACTCCGTTGGCTGGAACTGGCCCAAATTAGCATCAAGCAGGAAGCAAATGCTGTGATTTAGGATTTCAGCAGCTGCCAGACTTCCCTAAAAATTAATAATACGCAGCCCTATTGAAATTCTCTTTACAGCAAGTATATCATGATTAAAATGTGGAAGTGCTGTGAGCGTTATGATTGTCCAGCTCCCTGTACTACGCTTCCACAGGTACTTCAGTGACTCTGCACATCTGCCAAACTGCCGGGCGCTGATGACATTCCTAGAAGGGCTGTCTCAGGTGGCTGATGGCAGCCCCATCAAAGCCATGTTTCTGAAAAGCTGTAGTCCTGAATGGCCCATGTCCCCCAGAATAAAGTGGAAAGCCACAACTGGGTGTCCTGGGGTTATGTATAAGATGGTAGTTCAACTTGCCCCCTCCCCACAGGTGTGCATTATCTCCAGGCACTGGCCAGGTACCAAAGGCTGACAGGGAGAGAGGGCGATGGACAGACACTTCCAGCAGTGCCAGCCTGACATTCAGCATCTGTGGCTGCTTGAATTTAATCAGAGAGGGAAACGGCTCTTCTCGAGCCATATGTACCAGTATGACCACAGGAAAGGGAGAATTCCTATGAGGAGGAGGCAGAAGAGAGACAAAAATGTAGGAATGGATCTTAAATGCAGATGCACAGACAGAGAGAGAGAGGAATTTTCTTGTTTTATAGTTCCCAATATTTGCATGTCAAAGCAAAATGGACATTCCCAATATGCTGGAAGAAAAGCAGTAGAAGTCCTCCTTGGAAAAGGCCTGGAAGCAGGTTTCTCAAAAAAAATTGATGGTTTATTTTTCTCATCAAGTTTCTCCAGAATAAGCAAGCAATCTTCTAATTGCTGACCCTAGCTGGGCCAATGCCTCCCAAAATAGAAGAGAATGTGGGCTTAAGATGAAACACTGGTCTGGGGTTTTTGTGTTCTTTTTGCACTAACTTTCAGAAGAAATTTCAGTTTTAATACAAACATTGAGAACAACATTATGGTGGCCTGTGGAGGTTTCAAGAGAGAAGAGTTTGGAAGTGACTCAAATTCTGTTTGCAAACTACCAGTGAGCTGTAGTCAAAACAGCTTTATAAATTCCCCCAATACACCATAAGGAGAATTTTGGAAACATAAAGTCTCTTCATGTTATTAACCAGTACAAGGTACATGAAACATTCATGGAAAATGAATGTTAAGCGAATACTACAGTATACTCACTGAATACAAATTGTGAATTCAGAAACACTGTATTCCCAGCAGATACACAATTTGAAGAATTATGCTCATTCCAAACAGAAACAGAGACAATATAGTGTGATGTAGCTGATAAATTAACCAGCAAAGGTCCAGTTGCGTGCATCAAACAGTCAAAACAAATCTGTAGGACCAGAAATATTTCTGGATAGCATTAAACTACTTAGAATAGCAAATATGTTCAAGAAAATCAAAAGTTGCTATACAGATTATTCACAAAAACAATAAAAATTCAGAAAATGGAATATTTACTCAGTTCTGCTTGCTGCTTACTGTGGCATGAGCAGTAACTGTCCTTCATGAAAGAAGAACCTTCACAATCCCTTTCTCTTAGATTTGAAGCACTTGATATCATACAGCAGTACAGATGTAGTATTTCAAGTGTGGAGAGCAGCAATTCCATTCTCATCGTGGCTCTCTTTCTAGGGATCATGACTCTCCAGCCTGTCTGCTTTGGTGAGACTCTCCCTGATATGACCAGCACTAGCAAAACCTTCAACAGAGCTTTTATAATAGGTTTTATAAGAGCTAAAGCTTTGTCTACATGTGAATGGATAAAGAGAGGATGGGTGTTTCAAAGCTTTTGGCATGCTTTAAACTGAAAGTGCTAACTTTAATTACCTCTGTAAGCCATTGAAAAATCTGACTTTATAACCCAGACTTTATCAAACTAAAGGTTAAAAATCTCACTTCTATTTTAAATGCTTTTCTTAACCCAAAGTGTAGCTGAAAAACAATGATTGTAACAAATAGCTCTTTTAAACAGATAATAGGCTTTCTGACTGATGTTCTGAATGAGACCTGGGAAACAAGTAGCCAAATATAAAAAATATTATTTTAATCTAATTACCTCCTCTCCCTTCTCCAGCAGAAATGACAATTCACAGAAGGAACCAGCACAACGGCTGAATCTAAGTCATGACTACAGCTGCAAAAGCTAACAAGTCAGTTGGCATTTTTTAGGAAGAGGATGGATTTAGCCACAGCATAGATAGGAGAAGTCTCATAAATATAAACAACTCAATATGCACCTTACCCCAAAACATACATCACGTACTGTGGGGGTTCCAAGGTTTAGAGACAGTGCAGGTTCCCATACTATACAAATTTCCAACTATTCTTTTCCTTTACACCCAGGACCCCTAAGCAACCAGTTGTGTTTATCCTTTCCTCCAGGGCTTGTTATGCTTGTTGGGTGGATTTGTATTTGTGTTCTTGTAGGAATCAAATACTAATTTTAAATAGAAAGGAAACCAGTAGCTGAATTTCTATGATATGTTATTAAAGGAATGATGACAATGAAAATCACATAATGGGGATGGGAAAAAAAAACAACTGAATACAGTATAAACTATAATGAATTGTGTACACACACACACATGCACATATAGCTAACCACAAAAAACCACAAAACATAGTATTTGAGCAGACCAAGGAAAAGCAAGATCATGGACATTGCATAAGATGATTAAGGGGATAGCATCAAACATATGGAATATTCTCATACTAAAATACGCAAAGGATTCTATTACTATTGAATTTTCACCAGCTGCAACTTTACTAATATCTTTATGAGAACACATGGGTGGGACATGCTGCAGGACTAGCATCAAGGGGTTTCAACACTGCTAACTGCAGTCTTTATCCATCTCTCCCAAAACTGTCCCAAACCCATACTCTTCTGTCAGGGTATTTTCCAGACCCAGCTCAGAGCTGCTATTTCTTTCTAATTGGAACTATGCTGAAGGTGCAGGTGTTGTAGCACAGGAAGAAAAAGAGACAGGGCAGCTGAAGGCTCCTTCCTACTTTCTCCTCACTCCCTTCCTCCACAGGAAAAGTGCACAATGTTGGAATCAGACTTTATGTCATAAAGAATGCAGCACTCATCAGCCTCCACAGAGCGCAGACTGCCCAGTGAGACCCGCTGGGTTAAAAATCTGTTGCTTTTGAAGAAGTTTTGCTAGGTGCTGAGCTCTTTCAATAAAACTGACCTGAGTTATGACCACTGAACAATGTTGAAAATCGGTTCCCTGTGAGTCTGAAATGTTTGCTATTCACCAGCACCTAAGTGCTGGTGTATAACACGAGCTTGATCCTCAGTGCTGGGATAATTGAGTTTCTGATTTTGCATAGTAAATACCACCAGGTGTACCTGTCCTTGCCCATCCTTGCATTAGTAAGAGTTGCTTGCATAAGAAGCAGATACTGAACCATGTCCACTTTTTCCCCAGCATTTTCAATTCCAGAAGGAGAAGGCGACCTGCCTGGTTTCGGACACATTGAGTAAGACTGTTCTTTCTAACAAGTTATTGCAACTGCTGTTCTTTTTGTAAGTTATTTAGTTTTACTTATTCGTAATATAACTTAGCACAATTTTTTTCTCCACTTATATCACTATTGTAACAATAAGTGTCACTGATGCAGCGGCAAGAACAACCCAGAGAAAAGATTGCAACTCATTATCATTCATTACTGTAGAGAAGAGAGATTAGAAACATAATGGAAACTGAGAGAAGATGTACCTTGGTGTCATTCACCTTGCACTTCACGTGGAGCCAGAAACTTCCAGAGGCTGCGATAGTGACTCAGTCACTGACTGCCAGTTGGTGACCTTGGGTGGGTCACTTGACCTTCCAATGACTTCATTGCCCCACTGTAAGCTCAGATAAAAACTACATTCACATGGAAACACAGTGCTGTATTGGAGGAGAGCTTTCCTGCTTTTCCAGCTATATTTTTGAGCTTGTGCAGATAGAGCTGCTTAGTGAGTTACAGTTATTTAATACTTCCCATTATAAGACCTCATTTTCAGATGCTGTATCTTTGCCAAATGTTAATAGTCTGAGCAAAAAATGTTTCATGCTGTGTGACTACCACAGTGTGACAAAAGAAGCAGTAGTAATATTTAAAATTTTAAGTATAATTTCTAAGGATGTAGAGCTTCTAAAGAAAAAAAAAAATTTTTCTGTGTTAAAATAATTCTTACAATACTACAGACAAGTCTTCTTCCTTAATAGAATGATATGATATTTTTCAGGGATTGCCATCTCAGCTGGGAACTTGCCTTCTGCCATCCTCTTGAAATCTATGTATTTTTGGTTAAATTTCTTAGTTTTGTAAAAAACCTATTTTGTAACATTTATTGGAAAATAATTTCGAGGCCAAGTTATATGAAAATTTTCATTGACATACAGAATGTCCCATTGTGCCCTTAGCCTGAATAGGCTGAGCCAACACAAAATCATAGAATCATAGAATAGTTACGGTTGGAAAGGACTTTAAGATCATCTAGTTCCAACATGCAGGGGTTATGGGAGGACTGAGCATACCGCATCTCCTCACAGCTCCTGAGGAAGAGCAGTAAGTGCAGACTTCAACAACAAATAGCTTACAAAGTTATTCTGTGAATGAAGCTATGAGCATGTCTGTATTATAGCTGAATGGTGCAATGACAGCGTGTGAAAACATATTTGGCCTATTTTATACCAAGGTGTCTTCCACTTTGGATATCTACTGCAAGGAAGACCCAAGGTATACATGGTCTGTACTAATCCTGGAGGGTTTGTCCAACAGCTGAAGAGCATGCTGCTGCATCATCACCTTGCTACTCCAACAATACAGCTCAAAGCAGTCAGGCAACCTCCATGTGCCAATATTCCGCTTCTTGATTACAATATAGCTTCATCCTCTAAGGCCTAATGCTTTATCTGCACAGGCACAGGTTTCTCTAACAGCAAACTCAGGATATAATGCAAGGTACAAATATACAAGTGGTCTTTGCATGAGCTAGATGAAATAGAAGTTTTCTGTGAATGCACCTAGTTCAAGCTTTGCTCTACCATGTCTACATTGATTCAGCTAGAATACTGAGATGTTTGAACTCCGCTGAACACTTTTGCTCTGCAGTATACCATATAGACTCATATATCAGGAAAGAAGTAGCGCCTAAAATCCAGACTACCAGAGATGAGCTGGATGAATAACATGCAGTGTGTCCTTTCCTTCTCCAGGCAATGGCACTAAAAATAATCTGTAACAGGTCTCCCAAATGCATTGGTGTGAAGATGGTGGGGGAAAAAAAATCTCTGAGATATGCTCATGATTTTGGAAATCAAAGCTCCAAAGTCACTAAAAACAGATATTCGCCTTAAATTTAGGATTTTCTGAGGGAGAAGAGATGCTGACTGAGCCTGCTGAGAAGTGAACACTGGCAGGTTTTTAAGAAGCTCTCAGTGTGTAAGTGGTGATAATCCTCCTGAGAGCCTAGCCAAACAATTGATGAGGATGTTGGATCCCACTCTCATATAAACTCATATTTGGAAGTGGTCTAGGATAGTCTGACAAAACCCTTCTTTAATATGAAAATGACATCTTACTTGAAGCTTCCTATGAAAGAATTCTTCATATGCCATAGGACACGGTGGGTCACTGAATTCAGTCCCAGGCAATGAGTGCTGTATAATCTCATTCACATATTTACTCAGGTTCATCTTACTACTAACTAAGGTTGCTTGGTTTAGGACTTTTTTCCTACATATTAAAAGACTTTTCAAAAGTTCAGCTCATAGAAGTCTTCAAATTATCATGCTAGTTTCAACGAAACTCTCATCACAAAAACCTTCACAGGTTCCAAGTTGGAGTTTCTTATCAAATTTCTGCCAGGATAGCAGATAGTTTACTGATGAATAAGTTCAGATGTGAGAGATAAAGACCTTTGTTCTGTGATCGTGATGAAGGAGGAAATGCTTGATCCAAACAACAAAAAGCATTATGTCAGGGTTTCCTTCATCTCAGAAAAGTGACCTGGCCACTAAACATTTGTCTAGGATGGTACAGGGATTTTATATCAGAATAGGAGTTGGCTTTCCAGAGTCCTGTTTGCTTTTTGTTACATGAAAAAGACTGAAAATTTTATATTCCAGACTTTTCAGCAGACAATTTTGTGGTTCTCCATTCGCATTTATACATTGCAACAAGGAGAGAATGTTGCCACCCCCAAGCTTTCAAAAACAATGAGCTGGGCTTTCAAAATCATGACTGGCTTAAAAATACCAATCTTTCAAAATAATACCATTGGGATTCTTGTCTCATGGATCTGACTTTGCAGACTAGAAACTTTGGCTTGTTAATGACAAATGGGCTTTTCACTTAAGTCAGTGAACTTAGGGCTTTGAGTTTACACATTCCCATGCTAATTTTAAAAGGCTGATTCAGCCTACATTGCAGAGGTTTTTGGAAGCAGAGACACTGAACAGCTTCAGTAACTTAAGTCTGTATTTGGACCCTTGCAGAAAACACTGTATAAAAGGAACTAGGGAACTTGAGCAAGCCGTATCTGCTCTGTGGATCCTCATACTCAGGAGCTGAGAAGCCCATATGTTCGCATGAGTAGCTGCTGTACCACAGTAAGGGAGGAAGGAGAAACCATTCCATGGATCTGCGCAGCATTCCATGGGAAAATCTATCTAGGTCCATAGATGATGCATGAACACAGGGTTCCCAGCATTTGAAGTGGTATAATTTTTACTCATTACCTGTATTCCCCTTTTTATCCTACCTTATGAAATCAGCTATTCTATTATGCCATTTGCCTCAGGTCTTTGTTGCTGAGATCCAGAAAGAGGGAGTGTGTCTCTCCCTGGTGCAGAACAAGAGCAAGCTTCAAAATTCAGTCTACAGCCATCTATGTTTCAGTCCAGTTCAATAGCAGAGATCATCAGCTTGCTTCCTTTTAAGCACACCACAGATGCTGTGAACTGTCTTCAGCCTAGTCAACAGCCTTCAGTGTGGACAGAAAGATCATGAATTGCCACATTTAAACAGCTGATGTCTGCTGTGAAACCCACTCTTCATTATGCAGATGTAAGCAGCGCCTCCAAATATATTTGGAATTAAACAATTTACTAGAAATTACTAGTAAAAAATAATTTAATCCAAGAATGTTGTCCAGGTCCTAAACAGTTCCTAGTGGTTTCTGTATTTGGAGGGTTTTTTTAAGTAGTGTTTGTTACAGAAAAAGAACTGCTGTTATTGCCTTTTTCGAAATAAAGTACGGCAGCTGCTAATGCAAGCTCTAATTAAATGCACAAGTCTGAGTTTGATATTTGCTTGTGTCTCCAGTCATTTCTCAACTCTAACTGCAAGACAGACTCAAACCCGACACCTCTGGATCTTTCATAGAATATCCTTCCCTCTGTACAGACTTCCTTGTCATCAAAAATATGGCTCAGATATTTCTGTGTCCATGTGTGTGGGTAATGGACGGAAATTTAACAAGCTTTTATTATCCACTGTTAGCATTAGCCTGAATCTTTTGGTTAGTTGGGAGTTAATTGCCAAAAGGTTTTATGGTATATCTAATTGCCTCAGTCATCCTTCTATGCCATGAACTCTACCAGATTGCCAGTGTGCCCTGAACTCAAACAGAGTATAAGAGCCCATCAGTTATTTAGTATGTGCTAGAAGCATGCATTTTCTTTTCACTCCATGTGAAAATAGTTAACCACAAGGAAAGAGTCCCACCCCTCCACTTTGCAAAATGGTGAAATTAAGTTTTCCGTACAGCTACCAGGGGACTGCAGTAAATTACCCTGGTAACAGAGTTTACATTGATTCTGAAAAAAGCACTTGTCCATATGTAACAACGATAACCTTTTAGAAGGTTTGGAAAACAAATCTGACACCCCATTAAAAGGCAAATGATTTTTTCTCCACACAAGAAAAAGAAACTTTTAAGACGTAGAAAGCTATTAATAAATAATGGGGCTTTTTTATAGGAAAGGCTGACATGAAAGCTTGAGCTATAAACTGTATCAGAGGCAGTATTTTGACTTGTGTGGTTTATATGTCAAAGCAGTGAGATGGGATCTTATTTTTATTAGCTGCACAAAAGATGTTTTATTGAATGTCACATTGTAATTTGATTTTAAAAGGAACAGAAAAAATTACATTTTCTCAGATACGTAATACTGCAAAAACATGATAGTCATACTAACCACTAACCACAATGAGTAGTAATATAAGCTCTACAAAATATACACTAGTACCTTACCAATGCAGATGTGTATTTTGACATTCCACGTACCAGAATATTTTTCTTGAATCCAGTTTCATTTATGGCTGTCAGAATAATATATAAAAAATATATGCAAGTTATTAAATTATGTATGTAAACAACCAACGTAAGAGCTAGATCTGAGGAGAAGGACAGCTTTTAATATTTTAACATTTTCCTTCAAGCTTATTCACATAGTTCCCTTCTTTAAAGGAAAAAGATCATAGTTGAATGCAGTAGAGAACAGTGATCAACACCTAGATATAACAGGAATGGGAATAAAGAGACTAAACAGAATGTAAAGTAGGCTGTATAGATGATGTTCTTTTTCACTTTGCCATTGACTGCCTGAAAATTGCTTAGCCTCCCATGGTCCTCCTCTGCGTCCATGCTTGTTAGCACTACTGCCAAAGGAGGCTCAATATCTGAAGAAAGAAAGATGCAGCTCCCGCCCTGTTTCTGGTGCCAGTTTTTGTCACACAAAAGACTGACATCATCCCTGAGTGGGCAGCCTGGCCTTGGTCTCAGGATGGGAACATTATTGTAGAGTGCTCTGCCCCTTCTCCTCCCCTCCAAAGCCACTCCACCCATCATGCTGTTCATCCCTGTCACACAAAGATGGTAAGCCCATACCAAACAATTGCCAACCAAATGTGTTATTACAACTCATAGGTAACATCCATTACCACTGAAACTGATCACCGTTACACAACTCCCACTATGAAAGAGCAGAGTCCTAGTGACAGGGATGCATATTTTAATTGCTAATATTTTTATTAGCACCAAACTACTGAATTGTCATACTTCATCTACAGCCTTGCATTATGTCATCCACCAAAACCACCCAGAGAGCAGTTTCTCAACTGCTCAATTTCTACAAGTAAAACAGAGGGAAAACAGAAGGAGAAACATTAGTAGGTGAACCAATATCACCTTGAAAAGTGTAAGTAGGAAGGTGCATATTCTACAATCCCACTGCTACTCCACCAATTTAAATCCTGTTTATTCCACTGAAGTTGTCACTGTCCCTTGGACCATTAGCAGTCCTACATATCTTGTCTCTAACTCATCAGCTGGAAGGAGGTTGCAAGTTATCAGCTCTTCCTTCAAGATTCAGTATCGTCCATCCTTATATAATCTTCTTTAGACAACAAAGTTTCTGGCAGACACTTAGCATAGTAAGCACTTCATAAACATTTATCAATTCATAGTCCTCACCAGAGATAGTTAAAAACCTGATTTAAATGGTCAACATGCAACAAAGATAAATGTAACTCCAACCCAAAAGGGTGGGATTTAAAAACTGTTAAGGAAATTTTGGGGCCAAAGGCATATGCACTTGCAACAGACCTTGCGCTGTTCGAATATTTGAGACCAGAACTGGTACTGGCCTGTCTTGGCATGAGTGTTTGGTTTTGGGGCCCTGGCTAAAGGAGTAGGACACAAAATGCATAAACATATCTACAGCTCTCATAGGATGTCTGCTGTAAAGTCTACACAAGGATGTTGAAACATGCTGGAGTGTCTTTCGAGGCACAGAATTCTTTAATATTTTAGTGCAATTGCATTCCATCTCACTTTTAAAATGAAATTTTTGTTCAAGAGATGGAATGGGGATTGCTTTCCCAAACTGCATAATTTGGTGATTGGGGTATTTTTCTGAGAAGTAGGTGCTCCTGTAGGGAGAAGAATAGGTTGGTCAAATTTTGTCTGTTTCAAAATCAGATCTGTACCATTTCCTCATCCAGTTGGTTTTGAAAAGAAAGCAGTAGCTCCCACTACCCTGTGTGAAAAGCTCACTCTGGGAGAGCTATAACGTAGCTAGCAAGCGGCTCAAGTGCTCAAGGGGACTGAAATAGGGAAATGCCAGTTTGTGGCAGCTGGTTGAGGTGAAACAGAAGCGTGATATTAACTGGTAAGCCTGAGAAGAGTAAGACACATATGAACAAATAGAAAAGCACAATTCTGGGCTCTGGGAACCTCTCCAGTCAAAAAGGGAAGTTCACAGAGTTTCTGATTAGTTCTAGGATTAGACAGGAGCACGTTCGGCCTGAACGAACTAGCCCAGTATTACCCACTTTACTGAGACCTAAGAAATTTCTGGAGATGGAATCAGAAGGTGTAAATGGAAATTCGGTAGAGAATAATATACAGATGCCTTCATAAGGGGTAAGAGCAACTTAGAACATGAACCACAACAGCAGTCTTGTGAATCTTCAACAATCCTAAGAAATTACCTCACTCCAGAGGTTCTACTTTAAACCTGTAATTTTACTGTTAATTTTGCAAAATATAGAAAAATATCCAAAGTAAAAAAAAATGTCATGGGGTTTTGGGTTGGGGGGGGAGTGGGTTGTTTGTTTGTTGGGGTGTTTTTTAATATACCCATAGCTAAGCTGTCAGGGCTCAGAGACTGTTTTGATTGATTGGGATTTTTTAAGGAAAAAAATATTAACAAGTGACGCCAAATTTAAATGTGAGTACCATAGTACCTCCTGTTTGCCTTACCTATTTGTATCTATCAAATCTGTCTTTGGCCACCAGTACAGGCCTCCAGTGTAACTGTCTATAAATATTTGGGAAGTTCATAGGGAATATCCATTTGTGGCCATCAATATCTTTTTATGCTGGAAGAGCTTAGGCCTTCCATTGCACACGTATAATAGCATCAGTGGTTGGAATAAGCCACACAGGACCTTGTGTTTCCTGAATAGTTTAACTGGAATATGAAATATTCCTATGGCTACCATATGTCTGACTTTTCCTAGCCAGTCACACTGGGCAGATGAGGGCGGCTTAACCCTGTCAGAGACAATACATTTATTCTGCAGGCAGACTCCAGATGAGAGGGATTCAGGTTACCACAAAGCAGCACAACATCTCCCACACACACACCTCTAAATAACATCCTTGCTTTTGGGAACAAAGGCCTTCAGAGGGGTCAGCTGGGCACCTCCCCATACCCACAACCTTTGTAGGTTTTTTTGTTCAAAACATTACTTTGCTACTCAGCTGTCAGGGTAACCGTACCCCTGCCAATCTTATTAGCATCTGCTTCATCTGATCATTAGCATACTTCATTTGTAATTAGCATATCCTAATTGTTACAGGGCACCCGACAGTGCCCATAACAAATTGCAGGAGGAAGAAAACAAATGTGCCTACCTCCCTGGTTGACTCCACCTTACCTTTTCCTCTCACCCACCACTTTCATGGCTGCTTTGCTGAATGACCCTTGGAAAACAATTGTTACTCCATCCCTGGACCAGATTTTGCATACCTTGCCTGGCTTAAGCTGCAGCATTGGCTGTGCATGCCTGTCCCTGACACTGGACTAGGCTACTGTTTCTGCACTGCTGCTGTGGTGTATGTCTCATCTCCTCAGATCCTAAAATCAGCATGGGAATGTTCCTTAGCAAACATCCAAGCATTTCAAGATATCGCCTAGATCAGTAATTTCTTTGGCTTCTCTGTGGAATGACGATGAAAAACATTCTTCTTACAGCATTATAGTAAGGGATCAGACCACTTTCGAAGAACTTTAATATCCTTTTAGGAGTAGCACCATAAAAGTATAGTCTAATGATGTTTTTGACATTTTAAGTCTGAGGATTTTTGTTTATTAATTATAAGACTTAAATGAATTTCAGCTTTTTAAATTCTGCAGATGGTGACTAACACGTCAATATCCAAATACTTATTAGATTTACAAGAGCATTGACTTTAAAGGAATTCAAACCAGATTTCTTCTATTAATATTACATTGTTGTGCCAATCTCACAGCAGTTGGTATGTTATGAAGAAAACATCAGAGGGGTGTGGTAGTCCTCTGCAAAAGTTCAAAACAAGACCACATCTACAAACACGATACTGCTCATCTTGGTCTAATATTCTCAACCTTCTTTTGACCCAGGATTCATAATCAACAAAAGGAAAACCTGAGGATGACTCTTAGGGGGGTTTCATTTCACTTAAGCTTAAGATATCTGCCATACAGATCTCCATACCTGGAAGAGTTATCAACTCCCTTCAAGGTCAGTGAAAGCACTGTTAAATCTATGGTGTAGCTCATCTGAACTGTTGTATAGGTTGTCTTCTTAAGGATGGGGCAAACTGTTCTCAGAAAACCTGGCCAGCTCACATGTAAACCCCTAATCTAGCCAGATAAATCCAGCCTCCAGTCTGTTCCTTATAAACTCCATTGATTTACAACGCTGGAGCAGAGGGGGAAAGAGAAAAGTAGCTACTTCTGCACATCTGTACAATGAAATGTAAGGTCTTGGCAGAAATAGGTGAACATCATTAGTGTGGTACAGGTGACTGTTCCCCTACTTTCTCACCCATCAGAATCACCCTTGGTGCATTAGCTAGGGAAGGAGACAGCGAAGCCTGACAGCAGCCATGCTGCTAGGGCAGCCATGAGCACTGACTTCCCACTGAGGATCCCTGGAGGACTGGGGAGCAGGACCGAGAAGGGCTCATGGTGCTGGAGCAACATATCTTCTCCCCCTTCACACAGGGCGCTGTTGCCTTCTCTCCCTTGCATCTGTAAAAACTCTTCTGTTATTAATTACCTTCAAACTTTTTGAAGTAAGAACAGCCTTACCGTGTTATCCATGACATTGAAATTCACACTGTCGGAATTATGTTATTTATTATTCCTTTGCCCCCTTAAGAACGTACACATTTTATTTTTACTAATTGCCAGAGATTGGGTGGGAATTCAGTTGGTTTTCTGAAAGTTACCTTTCATTAAGCTGGAGTGTATCACTTTCAGAAATGCAGTAGTGTTCTTCTGTCATGTGAGCACTATTAAAAATGCCCCTTTTTGATGTGCAGCCCCTTTAAATCTCCCTATATATGTGAAAGCCGTCTGGCTCTAAGGCAGGGGTCTTTATTTGGGTTTTTTTTTACAACCTAGCAGAGAATAAAACTAATAAGTATTTCTCATTCCTTAAAGATTGATTTATTATCAGTTCTAAAAACATGCCTTTTCGTTTGGAAAGTCATTTGCTTGGTTATGATTGCATATAAACAGCTGCTAAGGGTCAGCATAGGCCTTGGTGCTTGTTATTGCTTGCACTCCTTATGATTTTAGCTCAGCATAACTAGCAGTGGTGTCCTGGGATTCCAGAGTCTGTACTGATTACCAACAAAAGCCTCTTTAAGATCAGCAGAAGCAGTCTAGGGACTAATGGTGCCAAGGCAGTCTGAGGCACTGGAGCAATGCCTGAGGTCATAAAATGAGCAATGACAATTGCCCTGTCCTTGCTGATTTTATCAGCCTGAGAGTTTTTTAGTATCACGCAGAAGACAAAAGGAATCTTTAGTCCTAAATGAATTTATCAGCTAACATGAACTCTTCGGAGCTGGTTTTGGATTTCTGTTTTCTGTTTGGTTTTGTTGCCAGTCATTTATTGTGTTCAAAAAGGCAGGTGGATGTCTTAGTTATGATATATATTACAGCTTTACCCTATCACCAACTTCTTTCGCTAGCTACTTTCTTAATATGTTTATTTTGGAGAAAGGAAGAAGGAAAAAGGCAAGTTTTACTATTTGCTATGTATTTATATATGTTGTAAAGTGTATATTATTCTTATTAGGAATAGCTAAGCTGAATGTCACATTCACTTCATCAGTAGAGTTTTCATCCTGGCTTAGGCTAAAATGAAAATGATGTGAGACTATCTCATCTCTCACTCCATATGAACGTATCAGAAAATGAATATATGACTGGCACTCTGTGCAAAGTGCACAGGGATCAAACTGAAGGAGTGTTCAGGCTCCTTGAGCTGTGATCATCTGAACGAAGAAGATTTCAAAGCATCGTGGGAATTCCCCAGAACTTACACCAGAGAATGAATTTGGCCTTTAGAATGAGATTTTATACATCTCATTCACGCACAGCAGAATGTTTCACCACAAGTGGAGACAATTTTTAAGTGAGTCTTAAAATTAATCCCAAATGAGGAAGCCTCTCTCTAAATGAGTGAAACTTGGCAGATCTACAAATTCAAACTGAGATGCATTAGCAGATCTCATGTAAGGAAATTTGTATAATATCTGCCCACACTGCACCTGGTTCAAATCAGGGCTAGCAGTCACATTGCTATCAAATTAAATACATCACAGAAATAAAACATACCGCTAAGCAGTTCAGGATCACAGTGCTCTGAAGTACTGGCTATTACCACTTTCAGTAAGTCGCATATTTCAAGTATACTCAACTTCAGTCACTCTCAGGCCAAGATTCACTAAGGTGCTTGGCACCAAATTCACTTGGCTTTTAAATGGCTTTTAAATAAGACCTGAACTTCCAAATAACTGCCCATTTTTGAAGGGAAAAAAAGAAGAAAACATTCTGAAAGCAGCTTCCAAGACTCAAGACAGCTTTTTTTTCCTGTGACTCTCAAAACAGAGATTGGGGTGACCACAAATAGTTTGGGACTGTAAGCTTGTAATTGCTTTGCAGATCATTTATATTTTTTATGCATAATTTTAATGATATCTGGCACAAATCATCACTAATGGCATTCCAGAGTTCAAAAGGGAAGAACACAGATTCTGTAGTATAATTCATTTCTGGCAGCAGAAGAATCTTAAATCAAGATCCAGACAATTACATAAGCAGATTGGAGACACTTTGCCATATATCACTTCTGTCTTGGAATTGCCTATTCACTCTTCCAGCTACCTTTATTGCTCATCTCTAGGTATCCATGCAAGGTGTCTAATAGGATGTTAAGGAAGGGTTTCATTGTAGGTTATAGGATAGGCAGAAACATTTAGTACATTATTAAGCAAGGGAGCACAGACAGGGTCAAAAAGGGGTAGAAGTTAAAATGTCAAAAGAATGAAAGAGTAAAAATGTTATCAAAGTCTCAGATAAAAAGACAATTTCCACTACATGCATATCCCTACTCTCTAAGAAAGAGCAATATATGTTTTGTAGCAAAATGTTCAACTGCATGCAAACAATTCTGCATATAAGACTGAATAATATTGAAGACTCTCCTCAAACTTCACATGTTTTGGTCACCACACAGGTAGGCCCCTTCACAAAAGCATTCACTAGCAACTTATGTAATTTTGAAAGTGAAGAGTGATATCTCTGACCAAGGGAGACCAATTATGGACAGAGGGACTTTGAGTATTTGAGCTCAGTACCAAGCTTTTGGCCTTCCCATCTTTTCTACATCCATTCCATCATGCATTAATACCCAGGTTTTGTATTTGCAGGCAGACAGTGGGTTGCATTAGTCAGTTAAATGGCAGAGGTTTGGTTTTCCTCATGTATCCACTACCATCTTAGTCATCTTCAGCAACTGAATATACTTGCATTGCTTGACCTATAGAACAAATCTTTCTTGCAGAATCAGGCAGAGGGGAAGGCATAGCCCACAGCCGGCAGTTACGCTTTCTTCCTCAGCATGCATATTGACAGTTTGCAGCCTGTTCTTTCCTGTCTGCAGCAGGTAATGCCCCTGGAAGGGACACAATACTGAAGCACTCTTTTAGGAAGAAATTCTTGCTGGACAGTTCCCTAATGATATTTCCAGAGCTCCTGGGGGATGATCAGTCCATTATCTGTGATGACTTTTGAGGTTCGCTCTAATTCAAACAGAATCCTTTAAACAACTGTACAAAGTACAACTGTGTTGTATGGAGATACCAAAAAACAGTAAAGCTCAGAATTCCATAACCCTCTAAATGAATAGCAGTGATAACAAACAAGGAAAACTCAAGAGCCCTTGAGTTCTGTTTGTTGCTCAAGACTTAGCTCAGGGCTAAAACACATCTATGCTCTACTGACTCTGTGATACCATTCTTGTGCCACCCCATGGTGTATAAACTAGCTAATATCAAACGTTTAAGTGCCAGTAAGTTCTCAGTCTTGTTATGCAGAAAACACACATTATCTGTGCTTCTGTGTTTTGAAATGGGCATTCTGTTGGTTGAGCACCCTATTTCTTTTTCCATCAAAAATGGGTTGACAGAGATGTGTGGGGCAGAGCTGGTGTGCACTTGGGTTTGACTTCAGTGTGAAGTCAGGATGAGTCACAGAGAGACTCCCAATCTAGTAAGACATACCCCAAGACACTTGTGTAGCTTTGCTCCCATCAGAACCAGTCTACTGACCAACATGACTGAAGTTATGCAGATACCTTAATTTGTCTTCTGAATTTGTCTTCTGGATATGTCTGTCTTTTTATAGGCAATTGCATTTGTTTGCTTTTAAAAAAAAATACAGATCACAGCTAATTTAAACAAAAGATGCATCTTGATTACTTGGAGAAGCATAAGCTGAATATAGAAATATCTGGTTTACCTAACAGTAATAATCCCTTTTACCTAATAATCCAGAATCTTCAATCTATTTCCAAAGCTATTCAAACCACCATTATTTCTCTTTTTTTTTTTCTTTTTTCTTTCTTTTTTTTTTTTTATTAATCCAAAAACCAGAAAGGCATAGTTTCAGATGTGGTTTGGTTTATAATACCTTTCTTTTTAACATTCAGTGCTACTTTAAAGTTGTGTCCAAATACGACAACATGTTGGCCTAATTTTGTGGAGACAATGATAAATAATAGATACTGGTGAAAGAGCAGAAGCAGAATATAATCTGTTTCAGTCATATCCAGGATTTTCAGTCATTTTTCTTTTGTAGGAAACAGAAAAACAGAAATGCCATGAAAGTGTTTTTGCGTTGGAAATACTTCTATAAGAAACAGAGGAGTGAACCATTGGTTTCAGCCAATTGGTTTCATGTGGCAGTTCTAAAGGATAATATTTATAAATGCTACCCCACAAAACCGCTCATATTGCCAACATGCAGCGAAGGATGCCTTTCAGAACCAAAAAGGCAACATACCAGGAAAAACATTATGTGGCTAGTGTAGTTATGCAAAAATAATAGAGGATCTTAGGGCTTGAATCAACAAGAGGCATCAATGAATCAATTGAAGATAATGGCAAGCAGATCCAAAAGTCCAGATTCATCAAAAATAGGTTGCATCTTAGCTCTAGGACTGGACAGAGGATTCTTTTTCTAATTCTGTTTTCTCTAACTGGGCTTTTATACTGCATCAGCTACTGTAACCCAATAAGTACCTACCATAGTTAGACTGTGATCAATTAGAAATTCAAAAACAAAGCTTCAACTTCATATCAGTTAAAATACTTCTCCTATAATGCCCTCAGACAGAAACATTTTGGTGAAAATGGTTTTTGGTTTTGCAGGTAGCCAAATAATTTCCAAGAAATTCAGTATATATGTAGCTTTCATTTGCCACACAGCTTGTAAAATCTCGGTGATTGCAGTGAAACTTGACAGTTTCTTGCTTTTTTATACCAAGTAGTAATTGCCAAAAGAGGTACAGAGGTGCAGAAAAGATGGAAATAACCCACATCCAGTACTATGTAAAAAAAACGTGATGACCCTGTTGCTATACAAGCAGCAGTTGCTGTATACAGACACTGTTGTGACTAGCCATATCTGCCCACTTGGATGAAAGGAAGGCGCATGAACTCAAGTAGACAAGCGCATCATAGTCCTTACATATGGCCCATGAGTCCTGGGGTGAGGAAAGTCTCTCACAGTACTGCTTGACTTCTGCTTTCTAGAAAGCTTAATACTACAAGTGGGACCTTATACTGAACATGCATAATCTTGGAATTGAATTTCTCATGAGATTCAAACCCGAATTTGATAGTCAAAAAGATTTTTACAGTATCTCTGCTTCGCCTAATGCAGATGAAGGAGAGGGGTAAATGGGGCAGTGAAGGAGTCTGAGGTTGCTGATGGGCAGTTGAACTGAGTGATGACAGGAAAGTGAGCAAATACAAGCAAGGAGTACAGCTGGCTAGTGCCTGTGAGGATATTTGGTTGACGAAGACACAATGCAGCCTCTGAGCCTGTAACCCTAGACTCTGAGCTCAGATATTACTGACACTTCAGGGAAACTAGCAGGGAGCTCTGGAAGCCTTCTAAACCAAATATCAAACAATTTCTCCTGGTGCCTCTTTTAAAATAAAATCACTCATCTGAAAAGCATATGATAGCTAGATAAGATGATCTCTGCAGTTTGCAGCGTAACTGAGTGATTCATTTAGGTCACAAGCTAATCTTCAAGTGATATGATGGGCCAGAAGTCCTAATAGTTATGCCCAGCTTCTCAACGAAACAGTAATCAATGGAATACTAACAGTGATGTCTGATCCACTGGATTATTATTTCGGGCATATGTAAAAAGCTTATTATGTAGACAGACGTGGCAGACTAGATAAGATGAGCTATTTAGTGTGAGAGACAAAGCAGAATGGACTGCAAGATCAGGCAATGACTGTGTGAAGGACATTATGGGTCCGAACACTCCTTCTTCTATGTGAACATATACTGACCACTCCTTGTCCTCTCCCATCCTTGTCCACCTTGTCTACTTATGTAGCGAAGTCTTTAGTAGAGGAATGATGGGTCTTTTCAACCTCCACATAACAACATACTCCAAATTCAATGTTTCAAATTACAAATATCCTTAAACTTTCTCTATCAGATGTTGCTAAGTATTCATAAAACTGCATGTGAACATGCGGCTGTTTTTCTCTGTATTTGATGGGCTTAGCTACTAGTCCAACATACAAACTAAGCAAACAGCTGTCACCCAATTTGGGGCTACCTTTATTTTAAATAAAGATTTTCCTTGACTAATAACCTGGTGACCATGCAGTGTGCTATGAGATTCAGATTTGGCCCCAACCCACTGTAGACCAAGTAATCTCAGGCATTTGAGTCATTAGAAGAATCCCTCTTAATATTGCACATGTAATTGCAGCAATAAGACTACCTCTGTTTACCTCTCCTGGAATGGCTGTAGCATAGACAAGCAGGCTCTGTTGATATTTCTCAAAACCAATTATTCATTCATAAACAATTCAACTATTCTGACCCTCCTGCCTCCTTTTTAAGGTCATGCTTTTCATGTAGATATTTAAAAACATTGCTATGCAACCCATACAAAAACCTTATTATTGTAAAACACATTTAATAAAATGTAGCAACTAATCACAGCATAAAAAGAGGATTAGATTGAATATTCCCATTGAAGAAGACGGCTGTTTGACTCCTTTTGAGTACTCGCGTATCAAACCTTTACTTAAGCTTTCAGCTTGCCTACAAAAGTCAGTTCTCTCTCTATGCATTAGTAGTTATCTAATTTAGGGAAAAGCCATGTTTGTGGGACTTCTCTTCAAGGATTTTGTACATTGTAAATCTAAAGCTCTATATTTGTATAAATGTTTGCCAAAAGTTAAGGAATTTTAATCAAAGATATTGGAGATAGTTATTTTCTATTAGGTCAGCTAGCTCATCTGTGTTGCCAAAAATAAAAGACGGTCCTTCCAATGCAGTTCCCAGTGTTTTGCTTGACTGTGCTTCAAGTGACTCAAGCCAGAAATATTTTTATATAATGTTGCATTATTTATATCTTATGGAAAGTTGGGCTTGCCTGTGATAAGGAGACATATCCCAAAGATGACCCAGGCGTCCTGATAAAGACCAACCTGGACATCTCAGAAATCTGTGACCTTATGAGGCAGAATACAGATCTTACAATTTCATTATAAGAGCAGTACAGACCCAGAAAAGAGCTGGCACCAGAATGGGACAGACTGTGAGAGTCCTACTCAAGCAAAGAAGTTCCTGACTCCACAGGCATGTTCCTTGACTTGAGTGGGCCAACTTATGATGAGTCTGTATTTAGTATGAATGACGGTACTGTAAACTATCACCAAAAATGAAAGTACTTTTACATGACATTTCCATTCAAAATTGTTATAAAATAATTCTAACATTGGTTGGAACTTGTAGGTTAGTTGTCCAGATGAGTGAGATAATGTAATAGTAACCTTCGCAACATCACCTATTATGAGAATAAAAGGTGCAGATTTCTGAGCCACTGTGAAGTCAGTCCCACACAAGACCACCTGCTAGAATACAGCAATAGATAATATAGTAACTAGAATTGAATAAAACAGAATAGATAAATTAATTTATAACATAGAAGTTACATGTGACTCTACAGAAAATCAGAATTATTAGATACAAGACCACATGTTAGAAAATAAGCCCTGCAATATATATCTTAACAGCAGTAAAAAAGTAATCAGTTTAGGTATAAGTAAGGTGATGTCACCACCATCAAAACATTGTGGTCTTCTTAGAATTAAGATTAAATTATGTGTAAAGAGGAATTTTGAAAGACTCAGATAAGCCTTGTATATATCAGCATATGTATATATGTATATGATGTAAAGATTTGGTGGGTTTATTTTCCATGAGCAGTCTTTAACAGATCAAAAATGTGACAAAAGTGGAAGGCTGACTGTTCTTTTGGCATTTCTGTTTGAGAGCAGAAGGAGGAGAGTGAGTTTATTCTCATGAGGTTTCCAGCAGATTTCATGGTCAAAGGGGTTAAAATAGTTTGAATAAACTCCACATAAACATCTGGGGCCAGATTCATGGGATATTCCAGCTGCTTTGGAGCAATCCAGTGACACAAAGCGGCAGTAAAACCCACTTTACTAGCCATTTAAGTCAAGTTTATGACTGCTTTGCATCCCCAGAGCAGCTCAAAGCAGCCAGCACCAGTGGAACTCCCTCTGAATTTCTGAGCTTTGAGCTGAACTGCAACCTAACTCCAAAAATCTTGAATCGTACTAGACATACCACCGTAACTCAGCATGTGTCTGTTCATCATCTTTTTTTACAGAATGATTGTAATAATCTAATTAAACACTAAAAGTACTTCCAGTCAATTATCACTCCTTGAAGCCTAAGGTTTAAGCAAAAACACAAACCAAAACAAAACAACTTTCAATGAGCTCAGGTAAGTGTTCTGTAAAGAAATGTGTTCCAGGCTATAAGCAACTAGCCAATGGTCAGTTAGAGAAATGAAGACCTAGGGCTGGACAAAATTGAGTTTAAGTGTAACAGAGAATAAAGACAAAGCATCTAGACTAGAAAAAGGGTACATATATAGTAAATTTGGATTTAACTTAAAGTTGCAGACCTATGAAGAAAGAGCAAAATGTAAGGACATGTTAGCAAGCATATAGAAAAGTCACCCTCAAGTATATCCTACATTAAAGAAGAAAAAACCATGAAGATGAACACCATATTTCTCTCAGTGAAAGAATATAGAAGCTGACAAGTCTACTTTGTACCCCCAGGACCCTCAACAGAAGAATGAAACTGCTCACCTTAGGACCCAGAGGATCAGGGAAAGGTTGAGCATAATAACAGAAAAAGGAGTAGAAACTAAGCGTGTCTATAAAAATTTTAACTATATTATTCTTATTAATGAGACTTTCTGCAAGAAAATAATCTTTTTTGAAGCAATTAAATATGGGCAAATGATTCTTGGATTATACTGTAAAGATTTTAGTTATGACAACAATAAATTCTTGGCTTTATATACAAAGTGTGTTTCTTTTTTGTCTATAAACAATATTGTGAGCATAACAATGCATATAACAAATAATAGCCATCACCCACCACATCCCAGAATTTTGCAGAAATGCATTATTGAGTGTTCTTGAAGACATTAAATATTATAATGATGAGTACCACACGTACCATTAACAGAATGTAGAACGGAGGCTAAATGGAAAAGTTGTGAGGAAAATAATAACGCTGCACTTAGAACAAGGTTTGCATTTTATATGATAAATAAGGCTTAGGACTCCATACCACCTCTGGTATGAAGTAGAACAGTCATGAAGAACCAGACAGTCATTCATTAGGTGAAGTGAGAGTCTCTGGACTGTAGCATAATGCTATTGACTGCAGAAGCTAAATTAAGGTTACACCAGGATCCATAAATACAGTATTTCCTGTTTTTTTCAGTGCTTCATTTAGCAACCTTAATATTCTTTTAACCACAGGTATTTAGTGTAATCTATATACAATATCTATTTTCTCATTAGATATATTTTTTTTTTCTGCTTTTCTGTCTGTCCCTTAATAAGGATGGATGGAGCAATTAAAACACAACTCCACTTCAGAGCATACTGCAAAACCCACAAGGAGCTTCTGCCTCTCGGAGTGCTACAGGGCATAGCTGGCAGCAGCTGTGCCATTTCTTCCAAAAGTGTTATATATATATATATTTATGTATATACTTTCCTGCATCTAATCATTTCAGGTGGACACTCAGAAGGAAGCAGAAGCTATGACCTGGTTTATTCTCAACTGCCTTTGGTGTTTATTAGTACAGTCAGTATGCAGCCAAAACAGTTTTACAGAGGAAAGTGGAGGTAAAAGGGGACAGATTCTTTAACCTCCACAATCCTAGTATATCTATAAGGAAATACCCTACTATCTTGCCCATGTTATGTGATTATATCTCTGCATGTGAGTTTTGTCCAACACTATACTCACTACTCTGAGACAATTTGCACTAGTTTTTCCTTCACTTTTCTCTCATTGTGTTTTTAGACAGGATATAAATATACTGGAACTTCACTTCAGTCCTAGTTTTCAACTTCAGTAATTTCAAGAATAATAGAAAAAAAAATGCCCATTTCCATTGTACATATATTGCAGTGGGAGAAATTTATACCATATATTATCAAAGTCAGAACACCTAGAACTGAATTTAGGATACAAAATTGAAATTAATTCTGTTATTCACTGGAAAATTGGCTTCTAAATCTTAATAAGAAGCCCTGCACTGACCTATAGACTAACTTATCCTATGTTTCCACTCAATATATTGCTTATTTGATGGGAAAAACAATGATATATTGTGTAGACCTCATCCAGCCAAAATGCACAACTACAAGAGTATAGGAGTGTGAGCTACCCCAAAAAGCACCATGGGGTGTCTCAGACAGTCACAGGTTCATGTTCAGCTAATATGAAACACAATGCCTTGCATTCCTTAAGCAAATAAACTTTTTTGATTTGTGCTGTTTTGATTTTCCTACTAAAAATCTTTGTGCATCAATTTTTACTTATAGCATACTGAGTAATTCCAAACTTGTTTGGAAAGCTGCATTTTGGTTGCTAAAAAGAAAATCACATTTCTTCAAAAAAATCACATTGAAAATTCACAGACAACTCTCTCTGTATTTGATCTATAACCAATGTCACATCAGACTTCATTCTACATCAGTAAAAGATGGATAACTGAAAAGACTGATGTCTTTTCTGTAGATTTGTTATAATTTGGTTTATTAATTAATTACAATTAATTAGATTCTCCCTTCTTACTTCCATTATCCTCCTCACTGCTTACCCATTTATTACACTTTGTCATTCTACAGCACCAAGCTTTCTGTGGAGACAAATGAGGTTTTGGGTTGTTGGGGAGGTGGGGAGAATTATTTTATTTTACAGTATTTAGTATTTATTATTAGTCCAGATGCCTGAGTGTTTCTATTGTCTTTGGTCCTGTAGTTTTTTCTGTGGTTCCAAGAACAATGACAATGAAACACAATCAGTTGAACCTACTTATTTAAAAATGCTTCTTTTTCTACAGCACACTAAAAACCAACCATGAATCTGATGAGTATAACATGGAAAACAGTATTTAGTGCATTTCATGCTCTATTATACTATCTTATTTAGGTCATGCATCAGATTTTAAAATTAATGTAACAATACCGTTTACTTAAATAAGCCACGCCACAAATACAAGGGAAAGCCATTGAAAAGGATTAGCAGGGAGACAGCTTTCAGGATGTCTGTGTTAGCGCAGTATATTACATTAAAAAATACACAAAATTAAGGATATCATGTTTGCTTTTTTATCATTAGCTGTCTGATAGGCTATTTATTTCAGAAAATAGTGATTGAATACTGGCTTCCAGGTAATAAGCTTTCTCTAGTCTGTTATAGGAATTGAATTATCTGCAATCAGTAGTGCTCCTGGTAACCATGTATTATGTGCGCAACACACTAGCTGTCCTTTAAATCAAGATGTATCTTTTAATCAGAAGTATCTTCAATCCATAAAGAATTCAAAGTTGGTGTAAGTCCAAACTGAGTTAGAAATAAAGACAAAGGGGAACTCATTCATAAGTTAGCATGACTGGTGCCATAATAGTTATTTTTATTTCCCCTGGGTAGGCTCAGGGCCCTGCAGGACAGTCATTCTTCTGTATTGCTCTAGGGGTTTAGCAGGAAGCATCCAGCAAGCTCAGTGCACCACAGTGTCCTCTTCACTAATTTCACTAATGAAAGAGTCAGTCATCTTTTGGAGTGATGTACCACGCTGCCTTTTGCTTTCTCAAGAGTTTAAGCCTCTCAACATGAACTCAGGAGGAGCCAAGAGACCCTTCCTCATGCAGCAGCAAAATAGCCCGCTGAAGGCTTTTATGGGAAACAAGGTGGATTCAGGAGAAGGTGGAATTTGTACAGGGCATCATTAGGACTGCTGCATGTACTACCAGCTAGTAGACATTGCCTCACACAGGCATAGAATATCCAATTATCAGCATACCCAGATGGACACAAAGAACTGGCTTCTTTTGCCACATGAACAGCAGATGATCTAATGGAAAAGGGCAATGATACATACTAAGACCATGGACCTCCTGT
The DNA here is from genome assembly GCA_009867235.2 of Psittacus erithacus. Taxonomy (NCBI): domain Eukaryota; kingdom Metazoa; phylum Chordata; class Aves; order Psittaciformes; family Psittacidae; genus Psittacus; species Psittacus erithacus. The sequence continues at coordinate 38,822 of WYDI02003458.1, forward strand.
TTATTTGATGCAATCTTTTGTAAAGTGCTATTGATAATGTTCTGTCTTTATGCATATGAAAAATTCATCTAGGGAAGAAACACAAAAGAACCTGGTCTGAATCCAGAGTCTGCCCATGCATCTTTTTTTTCATGCCTATTATAACTAGTCAATCCTTGTGACCCAAAAATCCCACAGATCTCAAATGGACATGAAGTAAACCCAAAACTCACTGATTTGAGATGTGCAGTAGGAAGGATTACTGTAGACTTAATCAATATTCATCCATTAAATGCTATCCATTTGTGACTGTTAGTGACAGAATACCAGATTCAACTGGTGGTTATTTAAACTGTTCCCATGTTCTTGAGACTTGATCTTAAGATCTACTCAGAGATGTTCAAAACTTGACAGGACAAGGCCTTGAACAACGTTTTTGGGCTGGAGGGCTGGACCAGAATTCCAGAGGCTCCAACAAGCTTTTTCTGTGATTCTGATGTGTGGGGCATTTCTGCATAAAGAACAGTAGTCATGAAACATGGTAGAGTGCCATCTCAGGGCCAGAAAACAGGTTTCAATGCAGACTTTTCCAACATCCTATGAGAACACAGGAAGGTTTTATATGCTGCAATTTTTTTCCCAGTTAACCATTACTTGGACTTCTAAAACAAGCAATTTAGTCTAGTTCCAAAGCTAAGTCATGGTGGGTCCCGAAAGAAGGCGTTCTGCTTAGGGCTGACCATTCAATATGGATTTTCAGCTTTTCCCAAAGGCAGATCTACATTCAGCCAAGAGCTCTTAGAGCAGTCATGCCTGCCAAAACTTCAGCATCAAGCTCAAATAAAGTCACACACTGATCACTCATTAATTGCTTTACAGACAGTACCTGCGCTCAAAGAAGGTATGATAGAAAGCAACAAAATCATCAAGTGAGGTGCTAGGGAAAGCTGAGAAAGAGAGAATACTTGCTACCAGATTCTAGTGCCGATATTGCCTGGTGTAGATGGGGGGCTATAACAAAGGAAGCAGAGGGAGGAAAGGGATTGAGCTGACAGAGGGGAGACCTTCAGAGGCCTCAGGAGTTATACAGAATGCGGTTGCATGAAAATCCAAATCAGCTTGCTCCACAGACATGTTCAGGGGCAAGGGTGAGAAATATAACTTCTCCAGCAGATAGAGGGTAATATGTCCATTGCACACTGGGTTAAGATCCCTTATCAGATTACAGCCCTCCGGGACACTTACACAACACAACCTTGTATCACAACTCCAGAAACATCAGATTCAGTTTTACATAATATTATGTCCTGTCCCCTTATCTGCTGCTTTGTGAAATCCCCAGAAAAGCCTGGATGAGAGCACTCCTAAGAACTTGCTACTACTGCTGTTATCTCAGGACACACTGAAAGGCTTTGGACAGAATTAGAAAGCTAGAGGAGGAGAGAGATTTTGTTTGCTGGTGTTGCTACAAATGCACTATTCTATTTTAATATTATAAAGTCAGTATAGGATTAAACCACTTGTATACATATTCGTTTTCTACACTGCTTGCCCTGAAATCAGCTAAAGCAAACAGAGATTCAAGATATTGATCACTCATCAGCCTTCAGCCCCCTTGTGACACTCCATAAGTTTTTTCCTGTGTAAATTGTTGCTTTCCACACAACTTCCACTGACTTCTTCCTGAAGGACAGTGAGAAAAAGATACCAAAAATGGTGAGAGTAGTTGCTGCCCACAGCCATTTGCCATTCTCAGGAACTCCCAGTCCTATTCAATGGAAGCCAGGGCAAAGAAAAGAAAACTCCAAATGGCTAGGGAAAAATACAAGATGTCAAAACACCTAGTCCTATCTTTCCTCAGCTTTGAAAACTCTTCCAGTTTCTAGAGCAGCTATAAGAGAGCAACTCACTTTCACGCTGTGCACCCCAGTCACCCCCTCTGAGAATCCCCCTGCACGACATTTACTTTAATAGGTCTAATTATAAAGAAATGCACTTTTCAATCAGAACCGAAGAACCAGTAGGTTTTCTTCTTTAACATGCCAACCAGCTGTTTTGAAAGGTACATCTCTAATCTCTTTCCTTCCACATGTTCAAACAGATGAAAGTAATTTTGTGCTCAACTGTCTATAAGTAATTAGACTAGGATGTAAAGGAGTCTTTATGTATCAGTTCAGAAAGAGCTACACTCTTAGCATACAGAATAATTATTAGCAATCTTCTTCATCTGTAAGGTATACCTTATGCATTTTACATGAGTCCCCATTATTAACATAACCTGACTATCAAAGCTCCATTGAAACTGGTGTCTTCTTTTTCATGTAACTGACTGAAATTCCCCAGAAATATAGTAATTTGAAAACAGCAATGCTGATGATTTGTTTCAGCTGTAATTTGTTATTTTTTTTCTCTTCTTTGTTGTTTTCCTAGTAAAGACCTAAACCAGTGGGGCTCCAATATACACAAACAAGTGTTCTGCTTTTGCTACAAGATGGATATTAATATTCAGTGAGGGTCCTAGAATGCTGCCTTTTGTCAGATTCCCAGGCTAAATTCCCTTAATCTTATTAATTAGGAGGTCACAAAAAGAATACTTTATTGGGAAACAAAATGTGTGCTCTAAAGATAGATTAAATCAAATCTATGAATTTACTTGGAATGATTATGGCAGAATACTTCTTTATAATCCACCTCAGCACTGTGCTTGACATCTCTGTAAATGAGGTAGGGCAATTACTGGTAAGTCAGAGGGGCAGAAGCATCTTTTGAACTCTAGCTATTGAAATGTTGGATCATCGTTTGCAAGAAAAGTGAGAGCTTCAGGACTGGGATTGTACCTAGTATAAGGGAAGCTAGAAAACAAGCATATACCATTCTAGGATATTCACACTTACACAGGCGTACAGCCAAAACTGATCCAGGTTTGAAGGAATGCAGGGAAAGACATGGTACTTTCTTTCTATTTTGCATGGCAGACATTTTTCCAAAGCAGATTGCTTCCTCAAAACAAATCCTTCGCTCTCCAACTGCACACCATGACCACATCTTTTCAAGAAGTGGACTTACAATTTTCTTGGAAATAAAATGCAGCTTCTCTAGAATCACAAGGCATCCTTGGGAAGTGAAGTCTGACTATTAGTGTTTTTATCACCAAAGATGGAAGGGAGATGGTTATTTGCAGACCAGCAGGAGATCTGCATCATGAAAATGGCAGAAGAGAGGTCAAAACCACCCATTTTTTACGTCACTGAGAAGCAATATTTTGTCCAAGCACACATCAGAGAGACTTGGCCTAACTTTCAATGATTAAATGCACTGTATGTCAGTGACAGAGACTCAGATACACTGTGTCTATCCCCAGACTAAGGCATGGTCTGTGAGTACAATCAGAAGTGAGACACTTTTCACTTGTTATTTTGATGTATATGGCACTGACAGAATCTGTACTGTACAGTACAGATGCATAAGAACAGCAGGCTCCTGCCTCAAAGAACTATCTAACCAGACCATAAAGCAGCAAAAGACCAAAACGAAACTGAAACGCAAAGTGAAGATATGTCTATTTCTTATACAACTTGTTACAGTTGTGAGAAGTGGTCCAGCAGGACAAAGTCGGGACATTTATCGGTCAAATCCACACTGTGATGAAATCCAACCACTGGACCTCACCGCAGCTCAGTTCAGTCTGGGGAGTCATACGCTGAAGAATGAGGATAGCAATACACTAGACATACACACCTCAAATGTGCTGAGAAAGGCTTGAGGAAAGCCCAGAGGTGGACACAGTCCACTTCTAAATGGCCTTGTGAGGGAGGAAGGAGATGCCTCAGTGGGGCAAGCTTGTAGCAGACCATTTGCACACTCACTACCAACTCCTAGAATAGACATACGCTCTGCACTAGCCAGCCTGCTCCTGACAAACCTAAGATATTTGTTATGTTTACCAGGTAGATGCACACACCTTTGGTACATACCCTGGTAGAAAATCAGCAGCAGCAGCGCAGGAGCATGTCTGCATGACTGATTTAAAATTAGAAGTTGTGCACAGAATGGATCCCCCACAAACCAAACCCAAGAGGTTGGAAATACTCCCCTATGAGTCAGATGAAAAGGAAGCATTGCATTTGCAGTGTTGTACATATGAGGGTAAATAGTGTTCTAGATTTAACTTTCAGATAGGTAAAAGATTACAACTTTCTGCGCAGGAGAGGATGTGTTGCGATGAAAATAGCATCAGGCATGCATTTTTCCATCAGAAATGAATTAATCTGTGTCTGGACCAGAGTTCAAGTCATGTGACTTCATGCAGAATGGTTAATGCATTCAAGATTGCAACATAAGTATCCCATGGAGGCACAGAAATATAGAAACAGAACGGGGCTGGAGCTGTGATTATGCCATCTGCTCTTACCCTTCACATTATTAGTTTTCTCAGAGACCAAAGGTGTGTATGACACATTACAAATGCTCTCTCTCTTCAAATATCAAAAATAATAACTTCCATGCTATATATTAGAGATATTCTTGGATATCTGAAGCACCTAGGAAAGAGACCATTTCTACTTTCTCTGGAATGTCCTTCCTAGGTGGTTCCTCTCCTCACATAGACTCCTCAACATTATAGATGGCACAACAGAAAAGATCACAGTAATTGACTTTATGAAAAACACTGTGTTATTAGAGGTCAAAATTACGCATCACCTTCACCTGAATACAATTTATTTGCTTCAGTAGGCTGTTCACACTGATCCTAGGAATAAATGCTATTGGTAGTGACCATTTTTATTTGACTACTTTGCTGACAGACTAGTTACATGATGCACATCAAGCTAAATGGGGATTTTCCACCATTACTTACTACGGCGTCACTAGAGATCGGGAAATTTGGTTTCACTGTACTTTGCCAAAGAGCAAATAAACATACTGGGGCACATTCTCTGGGCATAGGAAGGTGTCAGAGAGGCCCCCAAGAACCTCTTCATGTGGTCCACTCTCTGCTGGCCATGCCCTAGCATATGCCTATCCTCAGCAAGAACATGCACATGGGGTCTACACCTCATTCACCCTAAAAAAACCCCATGCTGCCAAAAGAGCAGTAAGAAAAGGCAAAAAAAAGACAAGACCTTGCCAATCACCACCAATAGGGACTGGCTGTTCAGCCACAACAGAGGGGAACATTGCAAGCCTCTGAAACAACACAGCAAAATTGCCCTGATTCAACTCACCACCACAGGGATCTCCAAGAGCCACTAGGACCCTCTGAAGCAAGAGGTGCTTCAAGAGAAAACCCAAAGAAACAAAGGACAAATCAATAAAACATATAAACTCTTCCACAATCAAAGAATAGCTGAAGACTCCATGACAGATGAGAGCTTCACTACTTCTAGCTGAAACAGAAGGTGCTCAGTTGCTGTGTGGATCTCCTAGAACAGGCAGAAAAGTAACAAATTTGTCCTCATGGTTAAAAAAAATAATTCCTTAAGTTGTCTTTTGGAGTAGAGATTCAAGTCCATGTGCTCCCATGCCTCAAGTCCATGACTCACAAGCATCCAAACACAGAATTAGATGGACAGTTGTATCTTCTCAGTTTTAGGTCAGAAGAAGATCAATTTTCTGTAAATTGCACAGGGAAACAGAACCAAGTATGAATTATCCCTCATTCCCAAGAAGCAAAATTATGCAGAATATATTAAATGGAAACAAGATTCTCCATTAGAATCCCGTCTCCTGAAAACTCACCTGCGTGACATAACTAAAATAACTTGCCTTTTGAAAGCTCTCAGCTAGAATTTTCCCCAAGGAGATTACATGCACTAACATCCTGTCCTGCACCATTTCAAAGCAGGGTTTCTGGTACTCCTTCTGAGGAAGGCAGGGCAGCGCAGGAAGTGGGCAGTGCAGGCCAGCAGCATGCCAGGAAGGTGGGTTCCTCTCTTCTATGGGAAAGAGCTGGCAACAAGAAATAAAATTACACTTCAGTGCTCTTGCTTCACCTATTTATCTGTGGGCAAAGAGGCAATACCATTTATCGTTTCTGCTGAGGAACTTGTCTCAGCTACTGATGATGATAGCAGATTTGTGGAAATAAAACAACCAGGTACCAGCACTGGTTCTTTGTTCTCAGTAGCGTAATAAATACAAATACTTTCGCTAGTAAATAAACAGACGGTTGAAGCAATTCTTTTGATCTCCATGACAGCCCCATGTTTAGAAAGAATTTGCTCTTGATTGCTCCATTATGGGTCCAGGCTCTTTCCAGGACACATCATTGATCTCCTCTCTGGGTTTTCATCAGTGCTATACTTAATTGTGAGGAACGGTCTGAAAGAAAATATTGCCAGTTCATACTAAACTCCTGAGTTCAAAGGAAGGGTATGCTTCCCCTCAGTTGTTTGAATGTTCACTCTTCATTTCAGCTTGTCTTTGAAATTCACTTTGTTTCTTAGAGCTTGTTTTGTTTTGGGCATTTTTCCTGAGTAGAACGCAGCCCATAAAGAATTCAGAAGAAACCAAACTGCAGTGAAGAAAAAAAAATTGAGCAAAACCATAGTATTTTATCCATATTGAATTCTTTGCTGCCTACTGTGTTCTCTCTCTGTCACCTGAAATATTGTTCCTCCCTGGGAAAAAAACATTCAACAAATTTTTAAGCAGCTTGGTTTTATTGGGAAAGGTGATGATGAGTTAGTGGTAATATGAGTCAGACTGAATGCTTTCAAGTGTCATGTCTCATCTAGAACTCTGGTTTCTTTTTTCCTCTGAGAATGCATTTACAAGGAATGCACTTTTCTCATCTTTATTTGTGCACACCACAGAAAACACCTCATTATTTGATAAGTTGGCAACTGTCTGTGCCCAGGAAAAACAGACTTGTTGGGAGAAGAGGTGTTTCTGGCAGAATTGCACAGTACCTGCTCAATGAATGAGTTAAGTGCTAGCAGCTTCCCTGCATTCAGTTTACCTACATCTCCTTAGAGCAGTTCTCTGTAATAATTACTGCTAGAATGTGTCATGATCCCATCAGGCTCTGCAGGACACCAAGGCTTTGTCTCACTATCAAGACACTCAGTTTACATGCTTCCCATCCAACTTCAATCATCTAATGAAAGCCCCTACCCTAGGAGCTCCTCACTCTAGACCCTCCCTCTAGTGAAAGGGAGACTTTATCTTCATGGGTAAATCAAAACTTAGGATGGCTGAATAATTTTCCGGAGGTATGTATTTCTCTCTGTTTTCTATGGAGGGGTTCTCAAGGCACTAAACTACCTTAAGCAGTTCAGTTATGTGCCTAAATTTACAGATGATTAACCTGAGACATAGAATCTACCCAAATTACAGCCTGACAAACTGAGGAAAGATGCCAGGTACCACCTATGCTGCCAAGTGGATGAGGAGAACCCCATGCCAATTGGATTTTAGAGAACATTAAGAAGATAAAAGTCACTTTGGTACTTTGTGCTCAGGCTAAGGATGTAAGCCATCCCTTATGAAGTACTTACCCCACCACAGCCTGGTTCTGAAAGCTTTGGTTGTCTCTTTCTTGAGTCTTGTAAAATGAGGAGTAAAGCCTCTCTTCCCTGAGAGTAAGTACATTACAGGTCACAATATAGAGTACAGGGAAATTCTATGGCAAAAGGTTTGAATGGGAAGAGCTATCTACATTTCCTTAAAATAGATGGATAAAATAGAACTATAGCTCTGCAAAACTGTCTTACTGCATCATTTCAGGAGTACATGAATCTTCTAAAAGCCATAAAGGACAAATTACACCTCCAACAGACGCACTTCTCAAAGTGGGTACCTGCAACACCATATCATAATCAGAGCTAAATACAAAGACATGAGCTGCCCCACAGCGTATATAAGCCAATGTAAATCACATGTCATGGACTTTTTATAGTTAAAAAACAGAAGTGGGGGATGGCAAAAGGAGAGGGAAGTTCCATCTTCATATTTATTTTGCTTCATAAATATTCATTCCCCCTATGACCCTCTCATGTCCTGGCACAGATCTGTGCTGTTTTTCATTTTACCATTAAAGAATGTCACACCATAAACAACCAGTTCCAACAGACATGCATAAAATCTTACGTTCAGCTAAGCCCATAACTTTCTGTGAATAATCAAATGCTTTACGCAGTAATTTTTAAACTTGTAATTATGCACTATTTGATCAGCTTGTACTTTCATACTAGACACCTGATTAGCAAGCATTTCAATGTTTACTCATTTCTTTTCCATGGGCTGACTGGCTGTCTATCATCTGTGTATCTATCTATCTATCTATATTCCTTCTACTTATGTAGTTCCCTACTACATCAGTGTCTAAGTAATATCTATATATTTGAAAACAGAAATAACATTGTGTTTCTTAATTTCTTTCTTATTTTTTTTTCCCAGCTTGATTAATTTATAGGTTGGTCAATTACTTATATTAATTTTTCCTGGAGACTAAACAGGTTTTTCATAGTAAGTGCATGTGGATTTTGAAAGCTAAGGCTAAAAAAAATAGTTAACTTCTGCATTTGTTCCTGAAAAAGGAGGAAGCACTGCTGTCTTCTTGATGAAGGCAGAAGGTTCTGCAGTGTTTCTGCTCCATCTCTTGAGGTCACTGTGCCTGAAAGCTTCCTCTGCTAACTAAAGTCATGTTGGCTCCATGAACCCTATCTGCTGTAAGAGTTCCTGTTTAAGGTGACACAGTCATCTCTTGGGAAGAGAAATGATGTCCAGTCATCCTGGACATCTTCACGCCATAGGTGCTGTAGCTTACTCTACATTCAATAACAGTAAATAATAATTTCATAAGCAGAGTGAACACGGGCATTGAGATTTCTTCATATCCAACATCTTCCTCTCCCAATAGCATTCTGCACCCCTAAAGGATCCAAAGAGTTGACATCAGTTTAGATGTCTGAAGGTAAATGCATGTAATACAAGGACATAACGCAGGAGGTGCATTACCCAGGCACCTCTATGCAGTATTGCTTCAGCATAACTTTAATCTGTGGCTTTTGGCTGAAGGCACAGAAAAAATGTACTTTGATCATTCAGCACTATTCTCTGACTCACCAAAGTGCTATTGTTGAACTCATCTTCTAGCTTTCACTATGCACAAGCACAAGGGAGAAAGAAAGAGCAGGGCTGCCCTGCTCCCATGATAGTGCCAGTCTAAAACCAAGCCATAACATCCACTTAGTGCCTCTTTAGAAGAGCTAAATGGATTTTGTAAATTCCTTTGGTAAATTAGTGCTAGTGTTATTCACATAAATCTTACCATTAAAATGATTTACCTCAACCATAGCATTATTAATGTTCAGTAAATTAGGTCCATAAAATGACATTTGCCATGCCATTAACTGAAGAAAATTCACAAAGCTCATTTCTAACTCTCTTTATATTTTGTGTAATGTCCTTCATAAACACCACTGTAGCTCTCTTAGATGCATGCAGTTATCAGCATATTGATAGCTCTGACACAGCATACACTTCAGATCAATTACTGAATCAGGAGATTAATTTAGACAATCTTTACTTGCGGTCAGAAAAAGATTGATTATTTATGAGTGCAAACAAAACTGTATCATTGTTCTTCAATTCAAAACACATGTTCCCTGGAACATCATCAGCCATCATCAGACTTTCTTCAGTCAAAGCAGACTATAGCCCTGGAAAATGTTGGTAATTTCAGGAACTGGCTGAACAAGCATTTTTCAGGAATGAAAATAGAGCCCTTGAAGCAACTAAGCAACAAAATTATTTAAAAAGACTTTGCAGGTTTGCCAAAAGATAGATCCCACAAAGTGTTATAAGCTTATTAATGTCTTTTTTATGTATATATATATATATAAAACATTTCCTATTAAGCCCTGTGGTGTCTGAAATCCATTCACAAGACTTATAGTTTTATTTGAGGAGAAAAGGTCTTAGAAGGTATAATTGATTGGTCTGATCTCTCAATTGCTTCATTTTGATATTACAAAAAATATCAAGCCTAACACTAGCATTACCATTCCTTCACACACAATGCATCCTCTGGTCCCATTAATGGAGCATGAAGATGATGTAATTGAACCATGTCTCTCTTGATGGATTTGCAGAGCAATTCACTTGTAGATGACCTCACTGCATTGGGGCAGAAAAGCCTTCACCCATTGAAGAAGAAAACAAACTACATGGAAAAATATTCAAACAAGAAGAAGACTCCATTCCATAAAATAATAATTTCAATTACAAGAATAAAAATGTCCACCTTCCTTAGGTCAGTAGTGTGGTTTTATAGCAAAATGACTAATTAATTTTACAGTGTCTCTTCTGTGACAGAAAAGGGGTGCAAACAGTCTGCCCAGGGAATTTTGCTTGTGATTACCATTAGCTGAAGACACCACAAAATATAATCAAAAGGATCATGCTCTGGCAGTTTGAGAAGTTACTGCGCTTCAGCTGATGGTAACTGGTCTCTATGTAAAATGCAGTATTTAGCTATGCTTGTATTCCCTTTCTGCTTCAGCACAAAATACAATTATTCAGCTTGAAGGACTCACATAGATGGCTTAGCTGTCCAAGCTTGGCTCAAAAAAGGAATTTGACTGTGTCCTATTAACCTACTGATCTCTGATGGAGCTCCAGTCAGAAGACTACCTTCCGCCCCTTTCCTCCAACTGCACATTGCCAAGTTTATGCACCTATTTGTGCTAACAGAGGAAATAACAAAATCTCATATTTACATTTTCTTAATCAAACAGGAGGATCCAATCATTGGAAAGTCTTGTAATGACAAGTTTGTTACCTACTTAGCTATCACTACCCCAAAAGGACATCATCAGCTTGATCATACTTAAATGCATTAAAAAGAGCTAATTCTTTCCCCAAAACAGGTTGATTGTTTTGCTGTCCTTAGAGCATTCAGAAAGTGCAGCTGCTGAAGAGTATTTCTGTGGAGAATGCCAGGAGCTGGCAGGAAATTTTAAAAGGGGTAGATTGCTACACCAGCCAAAGTGCAGATATAAGAACCAGAGTGGGGTGCTGCCCCTCCTGTACCTAGGGCACCAGCATTCTTGAGAAATATGAAACAAAAAAGAGGCTACAAAATATCCAGAGATTGTTGGATGTACTGGGACATGATGTCCCAACTTCATCCTAGTGAGGGCAAGATGCCGGGAACCAGCTGCTGCCTTCCAGGCATGCTCACTACCATGTAGAAGGGCTTTATTTGCTACTATGCCCTTGCTGAACTTCTCCTTTAGTGAGGAGAATTCAAGCTTTCAGCCCCTTCTGAAATGTGCCTAATGTCCACCCACTTGCACAGAGAAATCATAAAGCATCAAGTCAGGCATAGCATTTTTAGAACATGAAAGTAATAGAACATGAAAGTCATGATTGCCACAACAGAAGTCCAGCTTCAGCTCTAATTAATAATGTATGCTGTCCCAGACACTTCTTGCTTTCTATATGTGACGGCATGCTTCATGCGATGTGCAAGCTAACTTGATCCAGTTCTTAATGAGCACAAGATGCTGCTGTGGCTTTTGTTACCTGTTCTTCATTAGCTATTAGTAATAAAACCCTAGAATTTATTGGGCAAGACTAGCTAATTGAAGGAACAAATATGAAGAAAACATTTTTGTTTTGAAAACAGAATGAAATTTTTAAAACCCTAATGTGCTAGAAGAGCTTAGAAGACAAATGGAATTATTAGAGTTTTCCATATATCTAAATCCCCCTGACATAAAGTATAAAGCTTCCTTAAAAAACATGCAATACTTCAACTTTGCAAAAAAAAACCTACAAATGGCCCAATAATCTAAGCTTTACAACTTTAAATATTAAACTTTGTTTTAGTTATGGATTTTTACTGTTAAAAGGTAAAAAAAAAGAAAACCCAGATTTTTATTGATATAAATGTCAGCCAGCTCTTGTAAAATTTTTAGACTCAGTCAGCCTTAAGAGTAGAGCAGTTCCTAGCTCCTTGCAAAAGTGTTAGTGAAGACCTGGCTTTAGGCACTGAAAATATCTGGGCTCATTGTGAACCTCACTAGTGAGACATAATTAATAAAACCAAAGTTTTATTAGCCCATTAATGAAATACCAGCCATGCAGAAGATATTATAGGATACATAACGAATATCAGAGGTTTGATTTCTTCAAGCCTTGCATATGCAATGTTATTGTATTGTAATTTCCAAAAGCTTAAGTTAAAGAATGTAACAGCATGACTGTTGCCATCATCACTCAGGATATTATATGCAAAATGGGCAGTCATTTGCACCCCCTGTTGTGCCTTACCCATGCTATACTATCTGCACACCTTGTGAAATTTGACTGTTTTAAATAAGATGCATGTAGCCTTACTCTACTGGCAATTACATCAGTGTGAGCTCAGTGAAGCCAGCTGTGTTGCAATGACTGCAGAGCTTGGTTCATTTTCTCCCCCGTTCTAGAACAAAAGGAGTACAAGCTATTTTTAAAGCCTACATTTTCACTTGTTCTTGTATTAATAATCTCAAGGCAGATTTAGTACCTCACTTGTAGAGTTCAACTCGGATATCTAAAGGTAACCCTGAAGCAAGCTTCTGTATCACTAATATACTTCACATATTATTTTGCTGATCCCAAGAGGGAATCTATAATAATACAAAGGGAATCTGGAAGAGTGAAACTGCAAAAGAAATATAAAGAAATATACTGTACTTGTGGTCTTGAGAATGAAAAACAGCATTAGAAATGTTTAGCCTTTGGCCAATACAAAACCTATGGCCCTTAGCAACCTCTTACAGAAGAATTAGATTCATAAAGGAGAATCAGAGGAGTGATTAGAGATGTTTATATTTGGAGTTTCATCAGCCCAACACAATCCATTTTTTACCATTCTTTTAATTAACCAAGTGCAAAGGTGCGTTTGAACAACTTTGTACCTGCTGAAAATCAGGTGTAGGGAACAGCAGCTGAGAAGAGATTTAGACTAAACTGAAACAAAAAGAGCTTAGACCAAATCATGACCCACACAGTGCAGTGTGCATGCTGGGGATGTTATGACAAAATGGGCTTCTCATCTTTCCTTTGTGAAGGTCAACCTGGAAATACAAGGCACACATGAGCAGGGAGGGTCCACTCAGAGCCAAAACTCATCAATCAGGCACTCTGCCAGCGGAGAGTTACATGGGGTGAAAGTGGTGAGGTGAGTAACCTTCTGGAGATCCCTTTTCCCCATTAAGTTCAGAAGGAGCCCATATAACTAGCCTGATATAGATGCTTTAACTTTAGACAGGTAAAGCTGAGTGAGATTAATCTGAACCAAAATAAAGTTACCTTTAAATGGATGGAAATTTCCATTTATAATTTCCACTTATAATGGAAATTATCCATTTATGATGCCAGAGGCAACCCAAGGAGGCTGACAATGGACTGCTGACTATGAAGATCAGTGTGTTTCCACTAAGCACTAAATAAACAATAGAAGATGGAAGGAGAGGCCTGCATTCCTTAAAAGGACAAGATGTACAAAAAGTAAACTCATGGTTTAAAGGAAAAAAAAGAGAGAGAGAAACAACTAAGACCAGAAAACAAAACAGGCTGTTTCTAAAAGTAAACTTGAATCACCAAATGTGTTTAATGTAAAGAACCCAGCATGTGGCTGCATCAGAAATACACATTAAGGAAAAAAATCTTGTGTCTGGAATGAATTTCCAAACCATTTTGTTTCCTTTAGTAAGTGAACATACAATATGGGGAGGACAGAGGGACGGGGACAGGACTGGGGACATGACTGAAACCACAGTTCTGTCTTTTCCCAAACGTGCAAAGAGATTTAAGGGCTGAGCACATTTTAGAGAGTAGTCTTTATGGGGGAAAGGACCTGAATTTACCCACATGACTTCAGGAATTTAACTGAAGCACCTACTTGCATGGACTCCTTTACTCAGGCTCCTTCTGACAAAGTACTCATCTCCAGGAGACAAGTTTTTAGATGGACTAACATCCCTTTGAAGGCCTGTAGCTCTTTCAACTCATCACAGATGGTGCTTGTGGAAAGGACACTCCTAGCAGTTATCAGAGATAAGTAACTTGTAAGTAGGGATGAATACCAAACCTAGAGCCAAATCATGAAGCTTGTCTTGGGAAAGCACAGAAAACCACTGCCGGTTTCATGTTATGTGCAGATGAATGGCATCGGTACAACCCTGTACCTTTGGTAATGACATTGGCACGCTGTTTCCTTCTAGTAAAAATACCACAGTAAACGCCACAATCTTTATAGATCTTTAACAGGGAAAATTGGTTGTTACTTCCTGCAGGCTATACAGCAGGCAAAATCAACATTTTCCAAACAACTCAAAGGGCAGCCATCAGCAGAAAGGGAGAAATATCTTATCTGGAGGACAGCTACAAAATATAGAATGTCTTTTGCTCATCTAGCTCACCTGCACTGTAATGCACTATGTGTTTTACTGAATGCTGCTTTGTTCCTGGTAACCTATAACTTGCCATTCTTTGTGCTGGTTTCCTGTGCACTGAGGATTATTTTCCCATGTGATAACTTCGACTTCCTTCCTGGACAAATTTCTCATTCAAATACCATAGGGAATGGTGCATAACTGCTTGGTGTGCTCATCATTTAATACCATTTTTTGTGTAAGGTAAAAAAATGGATGCTCTCTGGCCAATGCATTTCTATAGCTTTGTCAAAAACATTGGCATAGGAGTTCCCAAATAACATAAAAATGAGTTGGATTGTAAAATGCTATTATTCTATACATTCTATGGGACCAGAAGTGTACTTCAGTTTGATTCAGATCTAATTAAAATACTACTGCAAATTTTACAAGCTACATTTTTCATCAGAATTCCTGCAAAACTAATAAAAATTGAAACCTTACTGCTTGTTTCCCTACATGGCTATCACAATTTTTACTTTCACATATTGGTATTTTATCTGATAATTTAGGAAGGTGGGTTATTTAGCAGCTCATCTTAACTATAAAATGTCAGATTGAGTATGTAGAATTATAATAACATTTGTAAATTTGTTTCCACACAATTTCTCTGAAAGTATACTGTAGAGAAACAATACATATGGTGTGCTTCCAAGAAAATGGTTTTGTTTCCTTGGTAGTATGTATGTAGACCTACTGAAAGTCTGAGTTTCTAGCTTTTGCTGAAAAAAGATAGTGACATGACCAAGCTGTAAGAAGAGACTATCACAAAAGTCATGGGCTCTTAACCCTAAAAGCCTGACCTTAAATTCATTGCTCTTTTTGAAAACAAAATAACACCAAGACATGCAGCCATGTACACTGTGTGTATCCCTGTGTTTGGTGCAAAATAAAAGCAGAAGGCAACAGCGTTCATTAATCTTATATCTTCCTGGGCTTTTAAGAGAGCAACTGTAGCGAGCCAGGCTGCAATCACCCGGCTGTAGACTGGTCTGGAAACTAAGTGGTGCTGCAGCCATGTGGCATTGTAATCAATATTAGCTTGCAAGACTTTGTTCTTTCCACTGAAATGCTCTACATGACTGATAGACGCAGGTGACTGATAAAAATAGATTTACCAGGGTACCTTGCGTTCTTTCTTTCCTTCCAAAAAGACTGCTTTGAAGTGAGCAGCAGAGATCTGTTTTGATTGTTTGGATCTTTGTAGTCAAGTGCAGGAACTGTTCCTTTCATTGTCTTTATGGTTATGCCATAAGCATCTCCACACCCACACTCAGAGAAACAGTTTCTAAATTATTTGTTAAGTAGGAAAAGGATAAGTTTGTGCTAGTGAAGGATGTTATACCAGCAGTGCATTGAATTCTGTCTCGTAGTTTTAACAAGAGGTTCTGTAAGCTGTTTGTGCTTCTTACTGGGTTCAGGTCCAACATTTCTTTGAGTGGTTTTAGGAATAAAGTAATTTGTCCTGTGGTCTGTCCCGCATCTCATACATCTTATATTTTATTTGTGTTCATAGTTGTACAGTTAAAAAATGTTGGCATATACTTCCTACTGTTAATGCTAATTTTCTGACTTGCCATTTCTGTTTTCAGTAGACTTAGGAGCACTGTTGCCAGTCCTGAGCACACTGAGACTCTTTCAAAAACTCTCCCAAATGTTTTCTTTAAGTTTTCTGGATCTGCCACAAAAATACTCAAATTGGGGCAGCCCAAGAGAATCTGTGGGTTGACCTACTTGCCCACATCCTTTCCAGCAGAGTGTTTTCTGTTTCTCTTTTTAAATTTGTATGATGCTACAGAGCCTGAAAACCAGTCTCAGATGTATGTCAAATATTGCAGATGGGTAATGTGGTAGAAATAATTTCCTGACCTTTTGCTAAAAATCTTTACCATTTTACAAATATAAGATCTCATATTAATTTCATTACTACTGAGAAGGCTCCTATTACACTATTACCTAGGAACATTCCAGTAGATTTTTACAGCATACCAACTGCGCTGGAGAAATAAAAAAGAATGCCTCTAAAACCAGAAATTGGGAACTGTAGGAAGCATAACTCAAATTATTCAGATAAACCATATTTTAGATAACAGAGGGTCAGCCAAAAGATTATATGAACAATTCATTAGAGTATATTTTAAGTTATTTTGTGCATGGGAAATGTTGTGAAAACATTAAAGGCCTCAGCCCGTATAACTTTTTTTCACCAGTTTTACAGGTATAAAAGAAAATGTTATGTAGTTCTAATACGTTAGTTTATGGGACTGTGATAAGTATTTATAGAGATTAGTCTGGATGCTTTTCCATTAGTTACAGTACTGTACAGTTTTTGGTTCTTACTTGAAGGAAGTTATAAACCAAAGTGGGTTCTTCATTTCTCAGCATTTGACATGTTCTGATTGCACAACATTTGGGGTTTTACACGATTTATTGTAAATAATCTCTCCTATAATGTTCACAGCACAATAATTCACAACCCTGAGGCAAGAGAGTTCTGCAAAAATGACATTATACGGAAGATAACTTTTCAGAATTTACCATTTGCACATCATGTTCAGAATCTATAACACATGTAAAGAGGTCAAATCTTCATCTTTCAAATATTTTTTCTATCATTTTGTGGTATTTTATTAAAAGTAGTTACAACCAGCCTAATAGCTTGACTGATAACTCAATATGTTACCACATACCACAGTAGTATAAATTGAAAGTAGGGAAACAAGACAGATTCTTTAGTAGAAGGTGTATCTTCCCTTTATGTCCACCTATGAAAGATGATTACATTCTTTATACAATCATACCTTGTCTTTGCACTAATATGTCTCTCTGTTCTCTAAGAAAAGCACTTCTTTTACGTACCAGGGAGTGCACTGATAACAGGTCAGGTTTCTCTGTGGAACAGGGTTCCTCAAGTGATTTTGATCATATTTATAAAGTTCAGGGATAGCAGTGAAATTAAATCTCAATGATGCCTTCTTTAAAATTGGGGAAGAGCTATCACTCAAAACACAAGAATCTGCACATTTTAGTATTTCATATGAGGAGGAATTCTTGCTTACTCCTAACAAGAACAAAAAAGATATGTGAGACTTGGAGCCTCAAGTGTGGCATCTAAATTCATATTTCACCAAAAAAAATAACCTAGTTTATAGAAGCACTTAAAAACCAGACATTCAGTGCTTCCACTTACTACAATTGGAAAACTAATTCCCAAGGGTCAAAAAAGAAAAATTAAAAGCCTTTCAAAGAAGGTGCTGCTTGTGTCCTCTTCATGGGATTTGACTGGCTTGATGTTTTCGTGATAGATGTTCTGCAGAACCTGAACTGTTGCTCTCTTTAAATGAGCTATAACATTATGACAAAAAAAATCCAAACTTCAAAACCTGAGCAAATTTTAAGCCCTATGGTGCTGAAGATGCAGACTGATAAGGACAGTGCTCTCTGCAAGCTGTGAGCTCCCAGGGCTCAATGTCTCCCGAGGGATTAAGCCTAACCCCTAATGCTGATGCTCAGAAGTGTCAACACTGATTATCCAAATTCTGATCATCTCAGCCTATGAGACGGGAAAGATTTGGGGAGCTACTGAAGAAAGGGAAACGCTGAGGAAAAGTATTAGGAGGTGGACCAAAACAGTCAAAAAGGAATGAAATAGAGAAAATAGGATAGGGACAGGAGAGAAACAGAGAATAAATAGTGCTCCATAAATCTAAATTGTGAGCACACACTAAATCCTGAAACCAGCCTCCTAAATAGTGGTGATATCTACTTACTTGGTGCCTGTAAGAAGCCATTTACTATCCTTCATCTTTGTGTGCAATTTTCCAGTGACACCAGTGGGAAATCCTCTGTGAATTGAAGTGGGCCAAAGTCCTGAATACAGATCTCTGCCCACAGGCCATAGTTAGAAATGGAAAGTGGCTTTCTCCTAGTGATGGCCTGACATCCCTGAGCCACAGTGAGCAACCAAGCACAGCTATACAGGTTACTGACGAGGTTGCTTATAAACAGAGAACTAGCTACAGACACTGAAGGTTAAAGCGATGATCCAAAGCCTGAAAAAGCAGCGCCACTAAAAATAATGAGGGCTTTGGGTGACATTTTTCAAAGCATGCAGCAGGAGATGAACAGATGGAGCCTGCGTGTATTTCCAGTGTTGTGTTTTGAACTTTTAGCTCAAAAGGCCTAGGGGTAAAATTAACACTTAATAAATACGAAGTTTTCAAATATTTATTGCTTTGAAAGAAATTGATCCTAAATAAAAGGAAGAGTTGACACCAGTCAAAATAATCCCAGAGAAATATCTTTGTCGGATCCTCAGGAAACCTTGCAATTTTTCTTATCCCTCTGTCCTGCCTTTCTTTGTCATTGCTTATTTGTTTGCATATTGATGCTCGTTTATTGTCAGCACTTAATAATTCATTCCAAGTTACCAGTGCCGATCATTACAAAACATGCTCCCTCTCTCTGCAGATTGGTTGTACAGGCTCAGACAAACAACACAATAACACCACATGTAGTATGTGATTTTTGTCTAAATTGTCTCTGCACTTCAGGTGAAATGAGTCCTGTGTGTCAGTAAGTTAAGGGTAGGGTGAAAACCTAAAGGTCAGATGTTTGAGTCTTGATTCTGAGCACCACAAAATGCCTACGTGCAAAGGAGATTGATTGGTGAGGCACTGGAATGTGTTGCTCAGGGAAGTGTGAATGCTCCATTCCTGGAGCTGCTCAAGGCCAGGTTGGACAGAGCCTTGGGTGACATAATTTAGTGTGAGGTGTCCCTGCCCATGGCAGGGGGACTGGAATTTGATGATCTTAACGTCCTTTCCAACCCTAACTATTCTATGATACTATGACTGTGATCTTCATTAGCCACTGCAGTGACAGTTCTGAATCTTCCAAGCAGTGATCGGCAGTGATCCTTGAAGACAGCAGAAGATTAATGAGAGCTTGACTTCTCTGAATGTCGGGCATAAAGAATTCATTGACAAGGGACTTTCCTGTCAATATAAAACTACAATACGCTTCTGTTATTATTTAGAGCAGAGTAGTAGTGATCAGGAGGCTAAATCTGAATATCTTCAGTATTATTACCAGCTATGCAAGATTAATCAGCCTAAGAATATTAGTTAGCGAAAGCTGGGGTTTGACTTGAGGCACCCTGCTGCACAGAAGATCCACATATAAGCCAGGTCTCTTTGTGCCCTGGAATAGCTGACCAGAAAGCAGCAGAAAGGCATGACAGCAGCACAGGTCAGCCTGACAAGGCAGCCCTTAGCCTTGCCTGCACAGACAGTTGTAGGGCATGGAAAGTAATGAAGCGTACAAGAGCTTTCTGCTGGCTCTCTGTCCTCTCTGTCCAGGAGAACCCACTGCTCCCTGTTTGGTCAGGAGAGACCAGGACAAGGCCTGACAGTTCAAATATTACCCAGGTCTGATGGGAGTCCAGTACAGGTATATCCCACAGCAGCCTGAGATCAGCTCAAATGCTAAAAGGACAGTGCAAGACATTCATCAAAACACAAAGGTTTGCTGCAAAAAATTATAGATTTGAATCCAAAATGTTGTAGGCATGTTGGCTCTGCATTAACGTTGTGACACTGATGTCATTAAAAAGAATTACATTCAGAACCCCTCCCTAATGTTTAATTATCACAAGCATTAAAGCAAGGCACATGAGACCACATCCCATAGTACTTAATAGGAAAATAACATATTGTCACTGTACTTATGGTAGTCTACTTCAATTTCATAGCATTTTTAAATCAGCAAGGAGGAGGAACATAAAAAGAACTGAATGATGCTGCCAGACTTAAATGGATGTTTGCTGTTAGATTTGTAAGAGTATACTTGAACAGAGGACAGATTGCTGCTTTATAAATATGTATGGTAATAATGCTGGAGAATGTGTTGTGGAAAGGATACTTAGGCTGGTCAGCTTTTTATTCCTTGATTTAAAAAATAATAATGAGCTTTCCACAATATTCATAGTGGCAAAACCACATTCACGCTGTGTCTTTGCGGATCTAAGTAAAACAGGCTTGACCCCTGAAGTCACTTTTTAATAATTAACTCTTGCTAAGTTCATTAAACACTAATTGAAGCTACAGAAGAAAAAATTGTGAAGTATATGCAGACAGACAGAAACACCAAATGTGATTAAAGATACTGACTGTGGTATATATGCACAATACTGTACACACATTATATAGATATCAAACTCAATTTCATAAATATTTTTAACTCCTTTATCCCAGGATAGATTCTGCTATGTTCAGTGCTACTAAAAGTTTCATTACTAAAGAGTTGCAAGGTAAGTGTCATGGACATCCTAGCCAATAATCTTTGAAGAGGTCTGGAGAAGTAAGACTCTTAACTGTACAAAATGGTGCTTTGAAATGAGATAAACAATGGAAAAGAGATTCAACAATCTTGAAAGTCCAAGTTTTCAAGCTGTATATGAATCATAGATTTATATAAAAGCAATTATTTAAATATATATATGACAGTTTTCAGTGTTCAAAGTTCAGTTTTATTCACTCAAGAGCCAAAATTTATTGTAATAATCAATAAAATGTGCATCTTATCACAACTGTATCACATAATAAGAACTGAGATAATATTACAGCTCGGTGCATTCCAGCCTTTTACCCCTGAAAACCCAGACATTTCAAGTATGTGTTCAGACTCCAACAAAGGTACCACACTTACTCTTCCTAGTTAATGTGCCTATGGACTTCTCCCACCCACCCCCAAAATGTGGAAACTGCTGCTGGAACTGGTTCCCTGAGTGGCACAATGCTCAGACAGAGGATTTCCTCAGACAGACAGAAAAAGACTGAGAGTCTGAGTCTGTGTCTCAGGAGACTTAGTGCTGCCACAACCTGCTGCATGACTTAGGGCAAATCACTCAACTCCCCTGCTGTAGAGTTAATGTTAGTAGTAATGAGTATTTCTGCTATGCTAGAATGCAAAGGCTCCAGATCTGAGCTTCGTGAAGCCAGGTGTTTCCTATCCAGTAAGACGTTTGCAGCAGAGATTGTTTCAGAGCCTTTGCTCAGCCTTGGCATGACTCCAATGAATCCAGCAAAGTTGAAGATCTAGCCAGTGGCTAACAAAATGAGGCTCCAGTTTCATTAGGCTCCTTTAAGGATTGCTGTTACACAAACAATGTAGAATGAGAGCATGAAAAAAGCCTGTGGTATTCTAGCCTTTTTAAAAATTCACACTGATTTCAGTGGACTTCAGCTCTGCTCTTTGGTCCTGCTTCCACAAACTCATCCTGATACTTTTCAGTCTCTCTAATTCTAGGGATATTGTAGCGAAGAAAAAGGCAAGGAGAAATTAATTTACCTGAGAAAAAGCTAGGGAAAAGTAATAAGTGCAATCTGTTGTGACAGTCCCAGAGGTTTTATAGTCTATGCTTAAAGAGGTCTACCTCAGAACACTTTAGAGATCCCTGGTATGGGAACCTATAGCTCTTGAGTCCATCACGAGGAAGACCTGATTCTTCATCAGCATTTACTCTCACATTGGTTTCTGTCGTTGAAGAGGTAGTGGGTGTACAGCCTGGATATAAACACAGCACGCACAGGAGGATCAGTTTAGCAGTCCCCAGGAATTGTCACTGTATGCACAGCAACTTAGTGCACTCAAAAATATGTTCCCCTATTTAAGAAAGGATAGATGGTGAAACTCATATGGTACCAGTCTTCAAGGACAAGGAGGCACTGAGTACAAGCTTTGCCAAAAAACTTGAGTAAGTCACAGATTTACTAGGTCATATATATGCTAGGTCACCCCCACACCCACTCCTGCTAAAATAAACTATGCCTTTACATTTTCCTCAGCAGCCAAACAGAGCAAACCGCTGAAGTAAGAAGGGAGCTCTCACGCAAGCTGGAGATGGGACAATGTGTTCACACCCGCATTCACCCTGCCAATCCCAGGAATGCACTTGGAAATCCTAGATGGACTGAGTCTTGAATGCAGGGGAGTGGCAAGTGCTCTCCTCCTGGGCCATCGCAGGGAAAGACAAGCCCAGTAAAAGTCCAAATGGACAATGAAGGACAGAAATCTTACCCTTCAGGCTCATCCCAAGTTTCACTACATTATGCACTATTCTACAGTAACGGGAGTGCTGATTTATTATTGGAAACAGCTGTATAAAGAAAGCAACTTATTGTGATGAGTAAAGTGGATCACTCATCTTCCCATTAATGTCTTATGAAACATTAAAAACAGCATATCTGAGGTTCACGAGAGCATAAATGTGACCAAATCACAATATTTTTACTTTTGTCTCATTTGTACATTCTCTCAGCTAGTAAACAACCAAACTTTTCTTCAATTAAAAAAATATCTGTTTCTGGATTTAGATTTGGTCTGCCACACTTTGTCAGTGAAACCACTGCTAAGAACAGCTAGGTTCTTACTACTTAAATAACAGGCTTTCACCATAGTTGATAATAATAGCACAATAAAAGAAAAAAATTAAAAAGTGAGATGCAGTGATTCCTTGGAAGTTATACATGCAAATTGCCCTGAATCCAAGCAACACTTCAACAAGAAAAGCAATATTTTGGGACAACAGTTCTGCTTTTGTAATGAGCCTGTAAAATTCATTCCACTGAAATAGCTACAGGTATATTATACCCCATGAACTATTACAAAATTAAACTTCATAAGCAATATGCCAGTGCTTTGTGTGATGCATTTGCTAAAAGAATCATTCAATTTATCATGTTTTCCTGAAGCGTTATGAGACAAGGTCTTTGAATAAAACTCATTTCATTAGGCTACCTTGTTACATGGGAAGATAAGATCTACACTTGACTAAAGACATCATTCCATCATGCCCATAATCACCCTACCTGGAGAAGTAAACATTCGGGACCTTAGAAAAATGGCATTGCGCTGCCTCACTAATGGTGCTGAAGGAATACATTTAAAAAAGGTCTAGATGGACATAGTGAAAAATTATCTGAAATCAGATTCAAGCACAGAGAAAACTCTTCTGTACGTACTAGGGGAAAGCCATTTAGGCCAGACATTCACCCCAGCTGGGGCAAATAGTGCGCAGCAGTATGAGATTGTTAAAAATCAGATCAAGGGGCTCTTACTGCATGACACCTATCTTGCTTTCATATGCTAGTTTAAAAGGTATATCTACAGGACATTTCTGTCCATCCAGTCCTCACATGGATGCTGCTACACTACTCATAAAGACACATATATTTGCATAACTTATTTTGTGAAATATTCCTGAAGGAGATCTGAGTTGTAGTCCAAGCTGTGGCATGAATTCACTGTGTGGTTTTGGATTTAATTTGTTAATGCTTCAGTTTCTCAGCCTACACAGAGGAAACAGAACTGATAATATATACCTGGAAGGTAGGTGCTGAAGTGCTGTTTTAGAAGGCTGTGTGATAACATTTAAATACCTGTAAGCAAATATTCAGAAGTTACAGAATTTCAAGATTAGTGTATTTTTCTCCAGTTTCCCTTTGTTAAAGTCTTATGAGGCTCAACACCAAATATCTCCTCTCCTGCTGTAACATGAATGAGAAGTAACTCCAGTGAAGCCAACACATTCAAATAAAGCCAAGGCAGAAGCAGAGCTTTGGCTTAACAAACTGTGTTGCCTATTTCATATGAAAAGGTCATGCGTCAGCCCCATGTCAGGTCTCATCAATACAATACAGATTTTCTACAATACAGAAAAACCCATTTCCAAAATTTCCCTGGGCAAATCAGCATCCCAAAGACCTTGACTGAAACATGGGACAAGAGCTACAGACAAGGCCAAGATGTTTCCAGACAGAATATCTGGTTGCTCTCTTGTGCCAGGACTCACACTAATGGCCCCACAATAGTTTTGTGAGAAAACTGGAAACCTCTTTTTATATTCCTGGTTTAGTTTTCACACAGGTAAGTTCCTTACTCCAGCTTGTGATGTAACTGCATGACTGCTCTGGACAGCCCCAAACAGAGAATACAAGAGCATATTATTGGGAAGGAAACTGGGGATGGGTTTATACAGTATAATAACAACTTTTTTCTCTTGCAACCTTAAGCAGGATTCTAGGTAGATAGTTAAATATGTTCAAGGAGGTTTTTTCCATTTCTATTTCACATATAAGTTGTAAGTCTCTACCTTTTTCAAAAGCATTTTTAATTACGTGGTGTTGCTGAACCCTTTGTTGATAAACACCCCAAATGGACCTGGTAAGGGAAATAGTTTTCTATCACAAATATTTCTGGATAGAAAATTTAGAATATTTTAATTTCCTACAAAATTCTTTCATCTTGCAGTGAAAACAGAATTAAAAAAAAATTACTCCTTTTGATCCTGAACCCTAGTTGTGGAATACTTTCATACCCCTTGGAAGGTGAGTACCCTGCTAGTAAACGTATTTCACTTACAGAAGCTGAAGATGGAACTTCAGATGTATTTTCTTGTATTTGCCTTCTACCCAATAGTCACACAAATTCTTGCTCCATACTGAAGAGTTCCTAGCAGCAAAGTTTCTTCTTTACAATCAGTGTAAGAATAAGTTACAATTCTGCTAATGATATGTGTGTATAAACCTCATTGTTACCCATCCTGGTGTTCATTATACAGATTTTGGATTCAATAGTGTATATGTCAACCAACGTGAGAATCTGTTCTGTAAATTTTAAACTGACTCCAATTTCAAAATAGCCGGCAAGAAGTGAGGGGCTTTTTGAAGTCGTTGTTTGATGAGGTGTGTGAAGGAAATGCATTCCCTCTGTCCCAGCTAAGCTATCTACTTCCAGGGAGAAGCAAAAGAGGAAAAAGCAAGCAACCAAGCTCCTTCAGAGAGCTGCATGAACACAGCACAAAGAAAGGGCACAGGAACAGAGAGTTTCCATTTACACAGGTCAGCAGTGTGCTAGGGAGCTGTTAAAGGCATTTTGTCTAGACTAACATTCTTTGATGAAGAAATTCTCTTTTTACTATAAATATCTGCTCTGCACTTTGCTGTGGATTTCTGACAGGGATTTCACCAGGATCGCCACTCTCATATAAGGCACACACTCAGCTGAAAGACTCAGAACAACAGTCTTTGACAGCAGTAACTAAAGAAAGCCAAAGCTTTAAGGAGCACAAGCACCAAACAGCTGACTCACAAAGCACTTTGTCAGAATGGGAATATCACATCTAGACAGATGGATCTGTCTTAAAACCCTTCTTCAGGCGTCACTACTGATGGCCATTTCTAAAGCTTTGGGGAAGGGGAGAACATTCACCAATACCTTGGTGTAGGTTAGATAGATATATTTTAAAGGCTCAAGATCCTGTCTTGTGAAAGGAAAGAAAAATAAACACACCACCAGGAAGAGACTGAAAATTAAATGGGAACAAAACATGAAGAAAAACAGCAAGAAGGATGGAAAGAAATATAACCTCATTGAAAGAGATTCCCAGCCTTTTGTAAATTACAGTCCCCTAAACATTTTTCAGTAGTGCTGCACATCCTTGCATGATAAATTCAAGATTATTAACAATAGGTTTGCTTTTCTTTGTTACCTTTTGTGATTCCCTTAGAAGTAGTCCACTGACCCTCAGGGTCCACTGGTAACCACTGTGACAGTATAATTATGATTTATTAAGTACGAAGGGACAAATTTTCAAAGAGCAGGGCTGAATTTCACTTTGTAAATGGAAGTAATAATACCCAAAGTAACACAATTATATCTAAACACGGCACACTTAGAAAATGTAAGGACACATAATTTCTTAATCATCTGCTATAAATGTCTTTATACAGGAACAAGATCTTCCTACAAAGAATTTTCTCATACTGAACTCTGTGTCTGCCTGTCTTGTACTTGGCAGCATTATATACTTTTAAGTTTAAAACCAGCCATATGATATGAAGCCATATCCTCAGCTGGAGTAAATCAGCTCTACTGAAGCAACAGAGTTGTGTTGATGTACACCAGCTGAGGTTCTGGCCAATTTTTCAAAATAAAAGTACTTTGAAATGACCCAAACTACAACTTCCTAACAACCCTGTACAGCAGATGAATGTAAATCTCATGAGTCACTGCAAGCTCTCAATCTCCCATTTTGATTGAAAATAGAGCCATCACAGAAGAGATGTATTACGTCTCAGTTTTATTGTCCTTGAGGAGGGTGCAGGTGAAGGGAAGCAAAGAACGGCAAGGATCTGGGGCTAGATTCTGTTTCTGAAACTGTCAAGACAACAAATCTGTAGGTGTCAGCTTACCTCCAGTTCACGCTGTCTCATACAATCCACCAGAGCCAGGTGAAGGTCATGCGTCTATCACTTGGCACTTCAGAACCATTTACATTTATATGTAATTGTTTTTTTGAGTCTGCATGTGTTCACAGGAGCTGGATGGCTTGGGAATTGGTATTAGGATACCAGAGCCTGGCACCAAAAGGCCATTAGTTCAAAACCAAAGCAGTTGTTCAAGCAGCCAGAAAGTGCTAACTTCTTGATAGCTGCTCAG
Source organism: Psittacus erithacus (assembly GCA_009867235.2). Classification (NCBI taxonomy): domain Eukaryota; kingdom Metazoa; phylum Chordata; class Aves; order Psittaciformes; family Psittacidae; genus Psittacus; species Psittacus erithacus. Next base: position 65,731 of record WYDI02003458.1, read on the forward strand.
CAGCTTAGATGAAATGAGTTGATGATTTCAGCCTGGACATGTGTTCCTATCACAAAACAACTGTGTCCCTGCAGCTGTCAGAAAGGGCACCTTTTGATATTGTCAACAGAAAGGTCAAGGACTGATGGTGTGAGCATGCAGATGACCTCTTCCTCTCACCCCAAGCAGTCAGTTTTCCAGGAGGAGCCAAAGACATGCTGCTGGAACAGTGTGGGAAATGTCACTCAGCTGCTGCCGTTGCCAGTTGTCTTCTGGAGGTTAAAGCATGACATCAGACCTGTGGATGTTAAACCTCATGCCTTTCAGAATCATTTAAAAAGCCTGAATGAAGTGCTGTGATGGCAGTAATAAATAAACATGCAGAGAGACCTATAACAGGCTTCGAAAAAAAGCATTTGCAAAACCTATGGCTGAGTACACCTCTCTTACTAAATTTCACTGACAGTGCCAGCAGGTGCCTGGTGGCAGAATTACTGATTTGTGTTTATTTTTTCCCTAGCATCTACTTTACTGAGTGCCTGTGTTTTTTTTTTCCCCTGGCTCTGTAGGGTTCATGCTCTTCACTAAGCACCTGCTTCCCACCTCAGAAATAATAAGTGCTTCAGGTCTGTCTGCCCTGCAGAGGGATGGAGAAAGGGATAGAGGTACAATGCACCTATTCTGCTGCCAAGAACTCCAGTATCACAGAAAGCTATAATTAGGCTGCTTGCTCTTGTCAGCACAAAGTAAAGGGTAAAATCTTCCTCTGTGCTGCAGCAGCGGCCTGAACCTGAGTCATCTTGCATGGAGCAGCACAAGCAGAAGCCCAGCAGGGCACGAAGAATGCTATTTGTCAGGGGTTTTGCTACTCTCTTCACCTCTCAGCACAGTTCACACTCAGCTGGGAGCATGAAAACCTCCGCCTGTGTATGGATGACAATGCATACACTCAATGAGGGCATAGGCATACCTTTAAATCAGGAACCTGGGGTGGCAAGACAGCTATCTAGCCATGACAGTGCAGAATTCAAACCTGGGCAGCCCCAGAAGTATATACCACATTACTTGTTGCAATTGTTATTACAGCCAGCTCTGAGTTACCTTTTGCTCTGTCTCTGCAGTTATCGGTGCATAAACCAAGTATGTAAAAGCTGACGTATATCTTTCTCTAAGGGCTATAGTCATCTCTCTGTACTGAAGTGTGCCTGTACTGACAGAGGTGAGGTTTTACACTACTGAGACAAGATCCAAGCCTTGAACTCCTCAGACCTGAAGAGAACTTGGGCATGAGTCAGCGATTTGTATCTGATCCTGTTTCAAGTAAACAGCCATATCACAGTTTCCTGCATCAAAAATACTCTTCCTGCGCCCACAACTGACCACCTAAGCTCTATCACACTTTGGGTCTCAGACCAAGTAAAAGGACAAAAATACCTTTCTTGTTATTGACTTGGGAAATCTCCATTTCCTCATTCTTCTGTGGTCATTTGTACACCTGCACAGATGATCAAACACTTCTGCCATATTGAAAACACCAAAAGTTGAAACACATGTACTGTGGCAAAGCAGATGGGTACTGCTATTAACCAAATCTGGTGTCTGGAAGGAGCTGGTAAGCACCTCTCCTGAAAATAGAAATTAAAATTATGTTCTCTTTGTGAAGACTGGCTGAGTCCACATTTATGCAGAATTAACTGAAAGACACTTAATAGAGCAAAAGCAGCAACCACTGGCATCAGCAGCTGGACCTCATTCTCGATGAAAGTTCCAACATCAGAAGTGCCTATTTGTTTGCCAAGTCACTTTCAGACAGCTCAGGGGCAGATTATTAAATACTGGTTTACTTTCAGTGGGATTTCCTAATCACAGTTGCCTCCAGTTTCTGAAACTGGCATAGTTTTCTTCTGTAGCTGATATACAGTATTGTTTGATCACCTGTCCGTGGTCACTATATCTTCACTGTGTAATTATTTGGGGGCATATCTTGCATATTGCACTTAAATTGCATATTGCACCTTAAACCATCATATTTCTAACTTGTTTGCTGAACAGGTCTCCAGTAGGTGTCTGGGGGAGGTTTATTAATGCACTTTGCATTACAGTAGGATACACAGGGTGTTATTAAGCATTATTCAAACATGGAGAAAAATAAAAGTCACATCTCTTACATTTTACATGCAAGATGGTTAAAGAAGCACTGGGTTGGAGACTAGACAATAAGAGAGGAAAGGAAAGGCCTAAAGGTTCCTGATAGCTACTCAGCATCCTCATTCCTGAAGATCATCCATGCCACTGAATCTTTCACTCGCTGGAATGTCTTAGCTTGCTGCAGTTAGCGTAGTGCCTAGAAAAGCTGCAAGTGGGATGTGAATAGAAATTTTTGACAAACAGAAACTCCTTTTATCTGCAGATGTTCAAACACTTGCAGCAGCATAGTCACCTGAATTGCCATCTGCACCACTCTGCCTGACTCCAACCCAATGGAGCTGTAGACACAAACAGCAAAAACAACGTCCCGTATTCCTCCAGCTTACAACCTCTGCTCACAAATACAACACATGGGCAGTCACTCTCTCTCCCCTTAACTGAAAGGCACTTTGTGCTGATCACCTCATTGGGGGCGGTTGTGTTCAACTTCAGGTGGGCTTTGAAGGGGTAGGGCTCAGCCGTTCCTTTGCACATTTTTCAAGCTAAAACAAACTTTGGAAATCTGCTGATGGGAAGTCCTGTGAGATCTTTTATACCTGAGCATGAAAACTGTTGACCTATCTAGTTTTTGTAGTCACTTGCAGTTAAATGCAGGTGTCTGCCATGCAGGAGTCATGAAAATTTTGGTGTCAGCACACTTGAGGTGGTGAGCACATACTTGCTTCATTAGGAAGCAAGAAACATCACTGGAAACAATGACATGCCTGTTAGTTGGCAATTGGCAAGTCAGAAAACTGCAGCAAAATACTTTCCTCTCTAATTCAAACTGACAGTTGTGTATTTTTTTCCTTCCATTGTCTTTTACTTCATCTGTCACACAGGTGGTGTGACAATTGTTTGAAGTAGCTGAATGGTGGGTTTATAGCATCTGACTGCTGACTCTATAGTGAATATGGCTGATATGTAGTTTAAAACAGTAGACATGAGTTAATGCAGCTAACTACTCACCCCTAGGGATGAGTGTTGACAGTTTCCTCATATTTCATGAGAAAAAAGGGGGTCTCCTTGCAGCAGATGCTTGCCAATATACCCCAAACACACAGCTACCTAGTTCTCCCGCTTTAAGGAAGGGAGGGAGGAATAAAAAGAACAAATGTATAGCAGGTTAAGGCTGAAGTATGAAAAGGGATCTAACATTTCACCTGACTGAAAACTTCCTGGTAACAAAGACTGTCCTAGCAGCAACTAATTTTCTGGAGCCCTGAGCCAAGAGCTCAAATAAGTTCAGTGTTTCCTGCTGCAGTCAGGTTTCCTAGATGGTTCTAGCCCTAGATAGGTAGAAACAGGAGAGATTTTCAAAGGGCTTATCACACTGCCCTTTGTATCAAAATCTTTGGATGAACTTGGCCTCATTTACCCTGGAATACTGTAGCACCCTTACGCACAGGCAGGATTTCCTCATGTATAACCATGACCAGGACAGAGCTTCCCAGAAGCTAATGCTGAAAGCAAATGTATAATTTAGGAATTTAAAACCATCTTCATCTGGGACAGAGGAAAGCTATTTTGTTTAATCTCTTTTTAAGTAATAAATATATGTTGCACTTGCTCAAGTTTAGCTTATGGTAATAGTATTATACTAGTTATTCTGCTTAGCTGTGCTCACACACAGTTAAGGAAATTGCAGTGTTTGCCAAAACATTATGGAAAATAGATACAGTGTGATAGAGTGAAATGTCCATGGATCAGCTTAGCTACTCTAATACACTCAGCAAGAAGCAGGCAGATGTTTTAATTCAGGAGTGCATTAGTAATGTTATCAAAATTATCAGCTTTGAATTAGGAACGGGAAACAATATCACACTGTTCTGATGGAAACAAGTAACATACTGGGCTGTATATAAAAAGAAACGCTGCTCACAAGATACCCTTCACATCAGTAAACAAGCCACCATGGGAGTCTTGTGTTCAGGTCAGGCACTGCAAGAAGGTACAATTTAGAGGAGAGCAAAGATGAGTGTCTAGAGGACATAACCTGAAATAATGGAAAGACTGAAGGAACTGGAAGTATTTAAGAAATAAATATGAGACAAAACTCAGTAATAGTTTTCAAGTGTGTAAAAGTTGTCCTGCAAAAAGAGGATAATCTCTTTCTCATGCCTGTGTTTGATAACATCTGAATTTTTGGGCTAAAATAATAGATGGAATCATTCAAGCAATATCTAGGTGAATCTTTCTAACAGTACGGACCACAGAACACCAACACAGACTGCTTGGCAAGGCCATGGCACTAGCATCAGTGTGGCTTAGGCAAACATCTGCAAGAATGAGACAGATACCACGGACCTGTCCTGGGGTAGGAGCTGGAACAGACAACTTCCCAAGATCCCTTCCAGCTCTCTGATCTCCTGGCATCCCACATCACGTAATGTATGCTTCCAGTATTTCTCACCTAATTCAGCAAACCTGTGGGTTGGTGCATGCCATGTTACTGCCCAAATACGCTTCTGGAAAGGCACTGCCATAACCTCCTGCTTCTGCCTGTGCTGGCCAGCGAGCCGTCTGCTGGGGGTCTGTGAGTGCAAAGACAACTCAAATTCACACCCCAATGTCTCCCTGTTGTACTGCAATATTGCATTTAGGAAAAATATATTCTTCAAACGACCCAGTCTGAATGGACAGTGAGCACAGAACTGTTATATCCATGGTACACAGTGGAAACATTCTTATTAGTATAGTAGAGGCTTCCAAATGCTTGAAAGATAGGCGCTGAACCTATAAGAGTCTGAATCGGTTAATTAAATAGTGATTAATAAAAATTCATTTATGAGGTCTAAATGGATTGAGGTGTAAATTAGATCGGATTGTTTATTGCTTGTTACTAGAAAGTAAGCATTCAGGGGGGGCGGGAATAAAAATCTTTCCATCACACGTTTGTGTTCACTAGCATTACCGTTTGTTCTGCTCACTGTTACTACTCCAGCTATTTTTGGCTGACACTGAGAAGATAATTTAACAACAAAGTATCTCAAGAACTAATTCCCTAGTTTCCCTGTGTCTGCTTTTACACTTTAGGATGCTCATAAAAACAAAAGTTCTCCAGTACAAATGAGGAGAATATGCCATACAACATGGTAGTGCTGTTATGAAAAAATTCGCTTAAGTATTAAAATGGATTTCCATTCATGGTCTCTTTTCTGGACAAGAAGCAAACAGCCAATATGAACGTTTACAGTTTATTCACAAACTCAGTAGGAAGTTCCTTGAGGTACTCCTGCAAAGAAGTGACTAACAGGCATAACAGAGCCTCCTGAGATAAAAAGAAACCAACCCAAACTTTCATATGCAAAACTAATCCAAAATAAACTGCTCTCTAAGGCTTATAAATATTTAACTTTTCCTCTTTAAAATAGTGCCTAGCCTTGGTGATGGCAGGGACCAGAGATTCCTTCCAGTCTTACATCTTACCTTTCTGATATTCTGTATTTCTCTTTCTCTCTTAGTTTTCTACACACAACATCAACCAAATGTAGGAGAAATAAAACATCCATAAAAAAGGGGTCAATGATTTCAGGACTTGCAACTGATCAAAAGCATAAGGAAAATTACTCCCCAGCTAATTTAGATACTAAAAATCTGTAAGTGTTTGAATCCATACTCAAATGTTTGAATTACTGTACTATTACTTGAGATTTCAGGGGACTGGTCTAGGTGAGCAGGTGAGCTTGTTTAATACCGTGGTTGTTTCTATGAATGATAGTTCAAACAAACCACATAGAACCTACAAACAGATGAGATTTGCTCATCAGGAGCCCAAATGTATTTCTTCATATGACAATACATGCTATTTTTCAACAGTCAATTCCATGAAAAGAAATACTTTTTATGATCTATGAGACCAATAAAAACTAACTCAGCTTGAAAGATGAATTTCAGTTTTCAAATAATCCCAGTGAAATGAGTGTGAAAGACCTACAGATCAAGAATTATTCATAGAAATTATTCAGACAATAGTTTCAAATAACCAACAAATGTGAGAAAACTGCAAGCTATTAACACGCAATTCACATGCCCGAAGAGAAGCAGTGTATGAAATAAATTATTCAAGACAAAGAGTTTTAGTGCTGTTTTTCTCCAAAGCATGCTTTACCAGCAGCACCTTTTCCAAAGAGCGGGTCACTGATGTGATGTTTTTGGTAGCACAGTACACACAGAGGACATTTCCTCATACTGACCTGCAAACATGAGGCACCAAAATTCAGCACGTAAGTTAAGGTGTGACTTTTTCTTTGTAAACAGCAGAGAGGACGAGTGACACTGCTCCAGAGGACCATTCACATCTAGTTTGAGCTCATATTCTGTTTTGCCATCTGGAGGAGGCTACATGAGGAAACATGTGCCTAAGCTACTAATTTAGATACATTAAGAGCATAGAGTGAGACGTTGTGAATATTTATCAGTGTCATGCAGCAAACACTGAATAGCAGCCACTGAGAGACAGCTCCCACATCTCTTGTATACATGTGAGAGCAGTGAGAATCAGTCTACAAGGACCAGCAGCATACCACCTGACTTTCAGACAAGCAATTTCAATAGAAAGCCTCTTACCCTTCTCTGGGAAGGATCATTTTCCAGAGCCAATGTTTGTGGAAAGGTACTGTCAAGGTTTAGCCAAGCAGCAGAGCTCAGAGCTACACAAAAACAGTAGCAAAATCCTTCATCTACTCATTGGTAGTTGTTGGCAAAATTAATTTTTGCCTTTGACAGCTGATGGTCAGTTACAGATCATGTGGTTCTTCACTCAAGAAGAGCTGTACTAGTGACAGCATCTTGGTCAAATTTCACACACATCTCACTAAGCACTCCCTGCAGAATCACCTAAAGATGTTCCTTCTCACTTCATTCCTTAAAATGGCACTGGAAGTTGTTCTGATCTGCTAAATAAATCCCCCCATCCACACATTCACTGTTGAGTAGTAAGACACTTCACCTTCTCTTTCAGTGTTAGGACAAATACAGCATGACAAGGCTCCAAGAACTCCAGCTCTCTTTCCAGCACAACCCAAGATGCTAGATATCCCTTAAAGCTAGCTGGCTTCTTGTATTTATGTCTGCTAGTGAAGAAATCTCCCAGAACAGATTGCCGTTTCAGTGCTACCAAACTTTGATTCTGCACCTCAGCTTCAAACCTCAACTTTAAAACAGACCTTAAACCTGACGTGCAAATTGATTCCAATTCCTCCTTCATGTGCAGGCTGGTTTTTATTTTCCCCAAACCAGTTTCCTCTTCTTTGCTAGTGGAATCTGCAAACGCTTAAAGAGGCACCTAAAATTTGTTCACCAGGCTCAGCTTAGCTAAAAGCAGATTAGGCATGAGGAAGAAAATCAACCCTTTGTCTTCCAGGAATATTTTCTTCCTGAATCTGTCCAGGGAAACTGGGACACCAGTACTCACCCCTGCCACACGCAGCTGGGATTATGGCACAGGAGATGTTCACAGTCTCCAGCAGAGAAACACTTTAAGGCATTTAAGAAACCCTGTGAGCACCAGCTGGAGTTTACAGCAGAGGCAGCTGTTCCACTATGTGGGAAAGGGGATTGCCGATTAAAACAGACAGGACAGCTTAAGGGAGCGTTTGGAGTGAGTTCCCAGTGTAGACACCCTTTCTTCACTGACAGCTGTGCTTAGGGAGGAAAAGCAGAGCATGCAGTTGCTCCAAAGCCCAGGATGCACAAAAGGAAAGCAGAACAGTGTTTCAGAATTGCCAGCAAGTGCTGCTGCTCTCTTCAGACCCTCGTCAGACCGTCATTAGGGAGAGCCACATGTGTATGGCAGACATCACACCAAACACAGCTGTTGGCAGCTCCTTGCAAGTGGAAGGCCAGTGTTGCTCCTCCAGTGCTTAGCTGAGAAGGGATGAAAAAGGAGGAAATTCAATTTAAATGCCAAATACACACGCACACATCTTTCAGAGGGCAGGAACAGCAGAAGCTTACAAGAAGACTCATGTCTCCTTTCCCTCTGCTCCCTGGAGTAATATGTTGCTGTTGTGGGTTTATAGGCTTCTTAAAGGCTAGAGGATGAATGCAGCTTGGAAACTGTGCACAACTGTCCTTCATATACGTAGGAATGAACTCTTGATGACACTGGTTTGTGCTCCCACACCTTGCTTTTGCACCTACATAGAGGCAAAGTTTGGGACCAGGAATGGTGGATTCCCAGAAAGCTGGACAGCTGTGCTAGGGAGCACAAAAAAATCTGAGCACAGGCTAAAGTTCCAGGCCCCAAAGGGCTTTTCCATCCATCATCTGTCTCAGAGCCTGGCCATAGTTCAGATTCAAACTCATATCCTGACCTCAGGGGGAGAGGTGAGCTCAGCCTGGACAAAAGTGTATTTGGCACAGTCCTGCCCATCCTCCCAGGGCTTTCAGCAGGATCATAGGCTACTCGGAGAGTCAATCACAAAGTAAGTTTCCTTCTCAGCATGCCCTGGGCTGGCACCAGAATGCTTTTCTGCACACTCTTAAGGGTTTAAATTAAAACTCTACTCATGATCGAGCTCAGCTGTGCAGATATACACAGCACGCCTAACCCCACATGAACATCCTTCACCTCTGAGAATTTCTGAAGGACCAGAGAAAGAAACTTGCCCCCTATGCATCTTTTTCCCTGGTGAGAACACCTCAAATCCACAGAACCTTTTACTTACCTTCTCCCTGCTGCCTTTTTCTGTCACAGGAAAGCAGGACATAGCCTGCCTTGTGAGAACTCATTTGCAAGTGCACAATGCCAAGATCAGCACTGTGCTCCTCTCACAGAGGCGGAGACTGTCATGTTTGCTGCAATGTATGAGACACAGCTTCCCACAGTTAAAACAATTTGGCAGAACTTGGTCTAGTAACACTGTCATCAACACAAAGAAATCTGTTTGATTTGATACCAAACTTTTCATCTGCCATATTAACATCACTTTTATGCTCCTCTGTCTTATAATTTGGCACACCAGTAGCACTGAGAAGCTGTGAAGTTCCTGTTGCGCTAGATGCTATGCAAACACATGGTAAATGTGCATTGCCTGCCTTCAGGCCTGAAGTCAGCAAAATACATTAACTTCTCAGTACAAAATTCTTAACAAAATACTGCAGTGGGTTACTGTACAGTCAAAAAACACCCCAAAAACATGTAAGAAATTGCTATGCATCATGATTCCCCATCTTTCCTGTAAAAACCCGGTGGTTATTTATGGGGAGGGAATCATACTTGGACATATTGCACAACGAAAGTGCCCAGTCTGCTTGCTTCAAGGGCAGCCAGTGCTGGTGATGGTACTCTTTCCATCTCTGGATGAGTTATTGCTCCATTATCAACCTGAACTTGAAATGCCGCTCAGACTACAGCAATAACAAGACAGACAGGTCTTTATGAAATCTATACTATTAACACTATTTGTTTTGCCTTGAGTTGACAACTTTAGTAAATTGCTCATAATTGGCTATCAAGGAAAAAACACAGCTCTGCTCACTGTTATTATGGCATTGATTTTCAATAATTGCTTTTGGGGGGGTGAGGGGGGTGCATGTGTCGCTTTTGTGTTGTAAGAGAGCACAGAAAGAAACTGTCTGTGTGGGTCTGCTCTGCATCTGAAACTGCACTGTGGCAAAATAACACATAAAATGTACACCAGAAGTAGATGAAACAAAGATTTTATTTTTTTTTTATTTTTTTCTTTGGCATTATATTTTAGCATTAAAAGAAAAGAATGGAATTAACCATGTAGCTAAACACGATGGTAGCCCTGTAGGATATTCGTGTTAGTCAAAGGCTGAAATACATTAACATTAAAAAACTCCATAGGGTTATTTTAAATATTCATTAGGAAATTTACAAGCTTTGGTGTACTGGCTGAGGACTCCAGTGTTTTTATAATTGGAAGCCGAACCAGTGGAAACTTTCTCAGCCATGGGAAAACAATGTGGCCCAGTTTCTGTTCCTATGTTAGAGATTCTTGATTATGCTTTCTAAATATCAATCCCCTAAACACATCCACACACATACCTGACATTACAGTATTGTTATGTGGCATCATTCATTATCAGCTCTTCTGCTTGGTGTTCCTTTTTTTCCTCAGTTTTTTTTATATGCAATCATGCCCATGGCCCAAAATACAGCACTCTTCTCCTCTTCTTGTTTCAGATGAAAGGGACAGTGTTGCTGGGAAGAATGTAAAGAGTATCTAGTGTATCTCAACAGGTAAATGATTCAGAAAACTTGCTGACAAGCACTAGAACTTAACAGAAACCCAGGGAAGCTGTAAGCGATCTTATTTATAGATGACTCACTCAAACTCCAATTAGCACGAGATTACAAACTGATCCAGGAAAAGAGAGAGTAATTTTTCTTTTTCTTGGATTTTTTTTAATTTATGATTTTTTTAGATATAAGCTAGCAAGAAAGTCAGCATTCCTTCAGTTTTCTAGCCTCCCGTTTCCCTGGGCACAGGAGAACTGCATGAATTCTTGCTTCCCCACTTTCTTGTTCCATACATGTCAAACGATCACCATGAAAGACTGGGAAAGGAGAGTTCTGAAGATTTACCCCTCCCAGGAGATCTATGCCCAGATTTGCTATAAAACTCAGTGTAATCTTTGATCTTCCAGTGGCTTGTACTCTTCTCTGTTACTTGAAACCCAGCATTATTATTAAGCTTAAGTAGATTGCTTTAAACTTCTAAAATATTTACTCTCCTGCCTCCCAATGGGATGTTAACAATAAAAAATAGCGAGGGCTTCTACATTTGTTTTTACTTTACATAAATGAATTAAGCAGTCTCTACTAGACTCGTTTAGACCCACAATAATGTAAACTGAAGCAACACAAAAGAGACTCCATATCCATGTTTACAGAGTTGAAATCCTACAGTTTTTGAAGGGAGAAGTTTAGAGAAGGTGCTTAGCTCATCTTTACTCATGACTGTAAGCAAACCTGGATAGGCCTCTCTGTTCATAAGGAAACGTGTGACACTAACAGCTTGGTTGTTTGCTTTTGTATTTTTTCAAGTGAGTTCAAAGGGACTCACTTGATTGTATCCCTTCCCCCTCCCCCACCCTTCATCTTTCATAACCATTGTTTAATGAATTTTTATTAGAAAAGCATGGCTACACTTATGAAAAAAGAAAATCTGTCTTTGAAACCAGGAGGAGAGTGTGTTTTCCCTGGCATTAGCCTGTTAGTTTTTAATATCAGGTTTGCACTGGAGTTGACTCCTGGTGCATTTTGGAACCATAAGCCAACAAAGTGAAACTAATGGGAAAGGAAATAATGCAGGAGAAGAGAGCCCCTTTTGAAGTGTGGGCAGGAAATCTGCACAACTCCCTCTCCTCCTCCTCCTTCTCCCTCTTTCTTCCCTACCCCCATCCCATGCAGTGTCCCCCTCTCCTCATAAAGAGTGACTTTTGCTCATTTCTTTGTTTAGAGCATGGGATCAAGCAAAAACACCAGCTTAATTTCAGCTTCTCAATTAGAAATTCTGGGAAAAACATTTCCTTGTTTAAAAAAGACAAACAAATCAGTAAACATAAGGAATTAATAAACTAAGGATTCAGCTCTGTAGGTCTGGACAAGGTAAAAGATGCTGCCTTCCACCAAGCTTTCCACTGCAATACACCTCCCATAAAGCCTTTGAGGACTAGCAGCATGCACAGTGCTTCTCAGCTCAGTAAAGACACTGGAGCATGTCATAGCATGTCTTAGAGACCTACTTGCACTCCTTCGTGTCAAAATCATGTCGGTGATGAAAAGCATTGACAGATTACAGTCATAGATCTGCTCCCAGGTGTTTTCTGTGGCTCATTCTCTGCTGGCACTCCTCATGAAGCTCAGTATGAAGTCTGGAGTAAAGTTGGTTGTCCCTTCTCCCTTTCTCTTAGCTATAGCTTCAGTGTTCCCTGGAGAAACAAATAGTCAGTAGGAAGGCCTCTAATTTAGATTTGGAGGTTTGCCTACTTTGCCTGCTCAGTTGCCTGCTTTGTGACACTTGGGTAATTTATCTCATATTCTCAACTGTTCAATAGAAATTGGGCTTTAAAATATCTTTGTGATTTTGTTTGTAACACTGCCTTAGAAAGCCATAATCACACTTTCCTATCATACAGTAGTACACAGGGGTAAACCATGGTAGAAAAATGCAGATACTGTAGCACTGGGAATTTTCAAAGTATCAAGAGACTTTAAAAAGAGATGTAATGGAAAGTGGAACAGATTGCATATTTAAAAAATAGAATACAAGAATTACTGAATTTCTTGCGTCCACTATCCTTCAGCTCAAAGGCTATTACAGTGTAAAATGATATTACAAGCACCTGGAAACGGATAAGAAGGGAATAAAGCAAGCTAGAAATACAACATATGTCAATAATCAGCATTAATATTCTGCCACAATGTTCCAAAATGGCATACTAGAAGCTGTTTTCATCATACTAGAACCATTTTTCATCAATCAATAATTCATCAATCCATCACCTTGTTCTAACACAAACCAGTATGTCTTTGAGAATATTATCTAGGCCTGAGTCACTTGTAAGTTTTCTTGGATGCCACAGCAAAAACATGGCTGAGACACCACACAGTCAGTTACTCCATGTGTGATGATTATATGCAGGAAATACACCATAAACACAATGTATTTGTGTGTCATAGGGTGCTTGAAGCAACTCTGCTTCAATTCCCATAGGTATCTGGACTCCTAGCTGTTATAAGCACAGAAGAAACTAATGTGATCAGAAGACAGAGGGTAACTTCATGTCTTTCTCAAAACCAGTTCTTTCGTAGCACTAACATTATGGACTTGTTTATTAAGCTAGATAAATACTTTCTTTCCAGGAAGAGGGTGAGCGTGAGCAGATAACCCCCTGCTATTTCTTATTTGCTGTTTTTGCTGATGGCAAGGGAAGGTGAATAGAACAGTGCATGGCAGACTTGCTGAAATATTCCTCTGTCCCTTGTGAGAGGCTCAACAAATTATTAATACCATGATCCAGTTGTGCACTTCTCACCAAGGACTGAATATGCCTATACTCTACAGTGATAACAGAAAAGTAAATAACAGCCCATCCAGAAAGTGGGCTGGATATACAAAATGCTACACACTTCAACTTACTATGTGCTTCTACAATCCTTCACAGAAAATGCCATTATACAGTAGTTTTGTGGTGCTTTTTACATTCAGGATGTTAAAATTGCATTGATCATCTTCTGAAGCAAGATACCTGTGTCAGTTAGCTGCCAGTGGGGCATGTGCAGGTCTGGAGGGAATTATTTGGAGATCACTGTGCACACTGACTTACTGATGTCACTCCTTCAGCCAGGAGATCTGAATTCCAGGAGATGGGAAAGTCTAACCATGTGTCTGGCATATTTTTCTGCCATGGTGAGCAGCCACTCCTGCCAGACTCAGAGATTTAGCACCATGCTAAAAGAACTGCCACCTTCTTGCCTGTTAAGCATGAAGACAACAAACCTACTGCAAGGGACTAATTGAGCCTCCTTGTGAGGTGTTAGTCCCTTTCACTGACTTTACTCAGAGCCTCCTCCTTCCACCAGATGACAGAAGTTATGTAGGAAATATGCAGTCTTGACATCCTGATTTAAACAAAGCCCACTGACATATAAAGATCTCTCTCTAATGATTTCAGTAGGGTTTGGACTTCATTAAAGAATAATGACTTTGATACCACCTCCTGTCTAATACCATCAGCAGCATTATCAGCTAGATCAGAGATGAAGAGTCCAATGTCTGGTTGAAGGCAGCTCTGTGTAGACACTGAGCGCTACCACAGGAGATGGAGACCTTTGGCAGGGAGGACGTTCAGTCCCAGGCACAGAAAGGGAGCTGTCCCTGCTTTTCTTGACCATATTTATGAAGGTAAGCTGTGTTTTCACACCTTCTGTAGGAGCTTGTGTGAATAGTGTAGAGTTATTGCTGGGTCCAAGGCTGCAGCAGTATTATGTTCTTGTTAAGACTGGTATCATAACCCTACAGAATATAAAGCCTGTCTGATTATGTTATGAAACATAAAAGACCACATGCCACCATTCCAGGAAGCGCAGAGGTTTCGGCACACGGGCTGAAGGACCTGTTAGGAAGGAAACAAGAATGTGTACCCATGAGGACAGAGGAACAGTGATCAGTGGCAAAAGGCATTTACCTTCATGAAGGGTGTTGAGAGGACAGTTGCACTCACTACATAGATATGGCTCCCACAGGCTCAGGGAAACAAGCTGGACCAGCTTCATTTCCTAGCCATATCACAGCCTCCCTGTGTTACAGAGCAACCTGAATTTAGCTTATATGATTTTTCTCTGCCTTACTTTCTCTTTAGTAGAAAGGAAGTAATAATTCTTTCCACCTCCTGATGCACAGTCACTCATGATTCTGGAGCTGGTGGAGACCTGAAAGTTCCTCAGCTGATGATCTTCAAGTGGTTGATGTAAAGTTAAATATAGGACTAAGATAGGGTCAACCTGCCTCAGAAGGCTGCTTCTCCACCTTTCAAAGAAGGCTGATGAAAGAAATGGATCAAGAAAATTATATCAAATCAGAGTGGGCCTGACAGTTAACTTGGTTGAAACAAGGCCAATCTTTCAGAATAACAGTCCAAAAACCAGTTTATTAAAAAGCGGTGAGATAAACCCCACTTGCAGGAGCAAGGGGAATTGTTCCACATTTTTGGCTCCAGGAGGCTGGAGGAACCCTCACCTGATGTCATTTTAAAGTGCTCTGCAAATATACTAGATAAGAGGGGGGCTTCTGCACAAAATGAAAACTTATACAATCCCTTAAAAAAAGCCAAACCTTAAACACGTGAAAGTTTATGAAAAATTAGATGATGTGAAAAGCACTTTAAATCAAAGCAGCAGGTAAAGCTGGAAATAAAGTTATCTTCAGTTAAAATCTCTATGTACCACATTGACGGTAATGCTTCATTTCCTGTGGACTGCAAGTAAATCAAAGCCTACTTTGGGTTTCCATATCTGTCTAAGATCTCTTCTCCAAGAATGTATTATTTTGGCGTTTCCCACATTGGAATTACCTCTGGTCCAAATTTGGGTAATAGAGGATGATAACATATTAACAAATAATAAGCATGAAATTTTTATCCATTTTAAAATGTATTAGTGAGAAAGAAAACAAGCACATAAAAAAGCTAGCATTTCAAAAGTAATCAGCAATAGAACAGAAGAAACAAAAGGCTTAGGTCACAAGAGAAAAGAGAAAGGAAAGGAAAGGAACGGAAAGGATAGGAAAGTGTAGCTAATTGGTGGCACTTTTGCAAAGAAAGAATGTAAGAAAAACTGCATACCTATTCGGGAAAAGTAAAACAGATGTGTGAAGTGTCTGACTGAGCTATTGTTTTAACTTTGTAATCTAAAATAGCTGACTTGAGTTCGTTTTAACAAGGAATTAGTTTAGCAGACAGTTTGGATTAGCAGCAACATATATAAATAAACATGCTACTCTTAAAACTTAAATACTCAGCTTACAAGATGCAAGACAACAAGAATCAGGAAAACGCTAGTCTTGAACAAACTATCTTGATTATAGAGCCAAAACACATGCCTGTTGCACAAAGATGAGGAATTAGCAAGAGCCCTCACATTGAATAATGTAATACAAGAAATATTTGTGATTATGATTTCACTGAGAAGCAACTCAAGCCCTGCTCTATGCCCTAATTACAGAGGATTAAAAAACATTTTACACTTATCCTATTTTAAGAAAAAGAAGGGTAAGTTCATACTTTTCTATTCATGTGAAAAGGGACTTGACACAAGTTAGAAATCATGGGTCTGATATTTGGTAAAAAAAAAGATGCATGTTGCTTTGGCCATACAATGAAAAAAACCTCTGCCTAACTGAAGAAAGCCCCCTTTTCTAACATGCTTTTCACACAACAGCAGAGATCAAGATCAACAGATCTGAGGAGGGGAGGTGTCTGGACTGGTAACCAGAAAGAGGATGAGACTGGGAAAGAACCACTCTTCCTCCCCTGTAGGCAGACAGTTCTCTTTCAGTAAGCAGTCTCAGAACCTGCACTAACTTTTAAATCATAAACATTCACAGGCATTTGGGGGTTTATATAGGATCTTGTATAGTCTCTTCCAGCACTGCCAAGCCGGATGTGATTCTAATGTCATGGTGTTTTCTGTAGCAGTCATTTTGTTACCATCTGTTAGAGGTCAATACTAATAAAAGTCCTATATTTTTTAGCCCCCTTAAGTCAGTAAAGGTTTAAGGCTGCTACTGATTTCAGTGCACTTTGTCTTTTGTCATCAGGGTGAAGACCTGAGCTTGAATATACAGAATCACAGAGACCATTCACATACAGGAGATGGGCAGGCTGCTCCCGTGAGTAGCAACTGCTTCGATTGTTACAGGAGTGTTCAGTTCAGTCCTAAATTCCTACATCTATAAGGATAGCCATGCTGGAACAGTCTTCCTTGGAAAAGAGTACAGCAAGGAGGAAAGGGATACGCTGTTCTCCACATACATAACGAATAGGCTGAACCCAGCAGGCTTTAATTACAGCCATAGAAGTTTAAGCTAGATGTTGAAATCTGTTCTAATCCCAAAGATGCAGAAATGTTGTGAAGACTTCATAAGTAGAGGTCTGTAAAATGAGTTAGACATACATCTGCAGGCAATGGCTTATGAAGGCAGCGCCTGGGCTATATCTGAGGTTCCTTCTGGTTTTCATGGAGTAACATTCATCTAATCAAGTACTGACAAACACACTGGCTACTCACCATCAGGTGTATGGCAGGCAAAGCATAATGTGTATTCAATCCAGAGTTTATAAGAGCTCCAGTTCAAACTGAGAATCCTTAGCAAGGAGTTACTTCTGTCTGGAAACATGGCTACAAAGGAGAATTCATGAAAGAAGTATCTTGCAGGTGCAGGAAAGCAGACTACTGAAGAAACCTGAGAATGACAGACCAGGGATGTGTATCTTCTAGTGAGATAACTTGGAGGTAAATGTACAAGGTAGCAAGGAAGAAAACAAACATAATGATAAAACAGGAGCAACACTTTGGGTGTGCATCTCTGGTGAAGAAGATAAAAAACAGTGACACCAAAAAGGCAGTAAAAAAACCATAGAAAGACAGACTAGTGATAGGTAGGAATATACAAAGGTCATTTTTTAAAAGTCAGCTGGGAGTAATGCATCTGACACACTTTTTCATCTAGATCCATCGCCAGTCATGACATCTTTGTCCTTCCCCAAACAGAACACTGCTGCCTGGAGCCCCAAAATATTCTCATGGGGCTGGTACAGAAAGAATATAAAGCAGGGCAACAAGGTCTGGCCTCAGAAGTTTGGAAGAAGAAAGTTGTCTCTACATCAGCCAGAACCAGAGCACCATCTCATTTTATGCTGAATGAAAGGCAGAGCTTGAATCCTCTTGCCTCAAGGAGAACTGACCTAGCAGAGAGAACAGAGTACAGAGAAATGTGTTAAGAGCAGAGTTATTTCATGGCGAACATAAACTCAGGCAATGGTTGTGCCTCCCAGATGCTCACAGGAGGTTGAGATGTTAATTAATTTGGGAGCATCCTGCTTAGTACAGGAACTGATAAAAAAGCGATGCTCCATAAGAGAATGGTGTACATCCCAGAAGAGGGGAGAGCAGCTGGTGCTGTGCCATATAGAAGACCCTCTTCCCACTTTTGGGAATGAGAATGCAGAAATGCTCACCAGAGAAGCACCTGCTTCTGACAGGTGAGAGCAGCTGGTGCTGTGCCATATAGAAGACCCTCTCCCCACTTTTGGGAATGAGAATGCAGAAAGGTTCACCAGAGAAGCACCTGCTTCTGACAAGAGAGAGCAAGAAAACTCATTGTCCACACACCAGTTCAGCCTCCCAAGGAAGAAGCCTACAGAGTGATTACAAGGAAGAGCTGGAAGTGGACTGAGTTTTGAAGTCAGGATGCAGCCCATGGGAAGGACTTATGCTGGAGAAGTTCATGGAGGACTGACACTGTGGGAAGGACCCCATGCTGGAGCAGGGGGAGAGTGTGAGGAGTCCTCCCCTGAGAAGGAAGGAGCAGCAGAGACAATTTGTGATGAACAGACCACAACCCCCATTCTCTGTCCCTCTGTGTCTTTTAGGGGGAGGGGAAGAGGGAGATGTTTTAAGATTTGGTTTTATTTCTCATTACCCAACTCTGATTTGACTGGCAATAAATTAAATTAATTTCCCCAAGTCAGGTCTGTTTTGCCCATGATGGTGGTTGGTGAGTGATCCCTCCCTGTCCTTGTCTCAGCCCACAAGGGTTTCATCATATTTTCTCTCCCCTGTGCAACTGACGAGGACAGCGATAGAGCGGCTTTGGTGGGCATCTGGTGTCCAGCCAGGGTCAGTCCACCACAGACAACCATAGTTTGTTATTTGGATAAAATAACAGGAAGTTACTCTTTGTAGAATGAAATATCTATGAACCTAGGATAATAATGCAATGTAGAAAAAATGTGGGCATGAGATGCTAATGGGACATGAGATGATACTGGAGACAGTTGAACTGTTAATGTGTTAGTGGTCAGTTACTGATGATTAACCACAGTCCTTAAACAGTGCCAGCCTTGGCAATTACATGGCCAAGACCCTTCTTTCCTCAAAGCTATGATGGGGAGGCGCTGGCCAGGTCAACTGGCTCTCCTTGCAACTACTCAGCTCTCCGCAATTGCCGCCAAAGTGAGAAAAACACATCTGTGACATTCCATAAGATCCAGCTTCACTCAAACTCAGGTATCTCAACAAAATGCCTTGACTCAATGTGGGTTGAAAGTGTCATATGAACATTTTTTCAGAGCTCTCAGGTTACTCATTTGTCATGTGTAAGGCTATCCTTGGACAAAGATAGTGTTTTGGTCCCAGTGTTTTCCAAAATCACTGTTTCATTAGAAACATGGGGAAGAACATTAGTTCATGGAAGGCTGCACTTTTGAATCATTTCTTCTTGTAGTGACAAACCACTGTTTTCACCCCCAAGAAGGGGACAAGGTCTGCCTGTTTGCTAGAGCAAGGAGGAGCAGAAGACCTGTCAGTAACTTATGTTTGCCTGTGTGGTTCAAGACATGAAATACATGCAGCCCAAGAGGACAAAGGAGGAGCACAGGCTGGAGAAGGCGAGGGATGAAAGTGATAGCCTGGCAAATGAGCACTTGGGAAATCAAAACCTGAAGCAGATTCTGCATGATTAAGACCTTTGCTACCGTAAGAGGACTTTATCAGCACATCCAGGCCAAGCTTCCTTTGTATCCTTGGTCCACCCCAAAATCTCACCAACTAGGCACTTATGCAAGCATGGCTGCCCTTCTACTCACATACCATGTGTGTTGGAAGGGCATCCTTCAGGGGACAGAAAGATAGGCCTGTTCACAGTCCGGGAACCTTCACAATCACATATATTCACATATAATTCCCAGTGTGATGCGAGTGGTGCTGAGGATATGGCCTGTGACACAGTCCTGACCTTTTCTTCTGTGGCACAGTCTTAAGTGGTGCAGTGTAAAAGTGGCAAATAAAAGAACAGAGCAAAGAGTGAAGCAATATTTGCATGTTCTGGCTGTCCACCTCCAGCCTTGCCAGCACCTGCATAGCAGAGGAAAAGCAAGTTTTGACTACTCCAGTACATTTTGCCTGAGTAAAGACTGAGAGATATGTCCTAACACTTAATTAAAATGCAATATCAATTTGATTTGAACCACCACGTTTGATACCAAACTCAGCAACTTTATGTAGTAGACTTGAGTGGAGATAAAAAATTAATGTGTTAAATAATTTAGGCATCAGAGTCTCATGACCATAATATAAACATATTGATGTTGGCAAGAAAACATTTATTATTAATTTTACATAAGAGTTACAAAGTTCCAGGTGCATTTCCTAATTCATGCCAAACTTTGTAGATGTTCATGGTAAATAGAATTTATTTATGTGCATCAATTTACATTTATGCTGAGAAAAACAATAATTATATAGAAGGAGGAGGATTTTTCTAAGTTTTCTATATATATTTGGCTTGAACACACACTCCTGATAAAGTTTTCTGTGCTGCTGCAGTAAATGAGTAGGTGTTTGCAAGAATACAAAAGGTATTAACTAATGATTTTTGGAATTGTCACGGCAATGCCCCAGATTTCCTATAAAATCCTGAATAGATACTGACTAAAATGTTATTTTCTTCTGTGTGTGTCTTTCTTACCTAGAATGATGACCCCCATCTGCAGAATATAAGCGTGTATAGGTATATATACTTACTGTAAGTACTCATTCATGTGTGTGATGTAGATGTACATACATTCAGGAGGTTATGTATGCATGTAGGATAAACAGAAATGTGGCAAACATCAAATCTTCAAGAAAGAATTTGCATATTTTTGTTGCTATTAATAATCACTTGGCAAAGGGTCATTCTTGAGGTTTCTTCACAGTATGCATCTTTGAGCTGACTCTCATTTTCTGAATACTGCAACTTTAAATGAAGAAATCCCTTTGCCTACTCTCATTTAAATTCAAACACAGATATTACAGTAAGTCACTGTGTTTGCTCTCTTCATGACCTGGGGCCAAATTTCCAAGCAAAGATTTTCGTGCCAAAATTTTAGACCCCTAAATTTGGAGACAAAAACATTATCGTTATATTTGTTTTTCTTATTCAGTATTTTCCTGTTCTGAAATAACAACCATGGAGGCAGAACAGAGTGGCCAGTGCTGAGCTCCAGCTCTGGCAGCTGCACAGCACTGAGCAAAATGGCTCAGAGGGAGAGAGTAAGGCAGTTCTTAGGTGGCATCAAGCTGCTGGGACTGGATCCAGCAAGAGGAGCAGGCTGAGACTGCAAGGAGCCACAGCTGGACCTCCTTCAGCTTGGGTACTGCCTCAATGATGCCGCCTTGCCACCATCACTGAGGCTGCTGTTAAACTCCAGTGGGAACTCAGATAGAAGGGATGGAAGAGGAGAGGTTTGACTGGAGCTAATCTCCTCAGCTCCGTCTGCAGCACAGCTCAGACAGCCCAGGAGAACTGTCCATCCGTATAATGCAGCTTACGTATAATAAAACATAACTCACACATTGTTAGATCATCAGCTGCAGTATTAAAACAGGCACCTTGCTGAGAAAAAAAGTACAAAAAACATAAGTAGAGAGAGGAGATGGCACAATCATAGAGCAGCTGAAAACAAAATCAAAACTCTTCCTTCCTTTTTTTTTTTTTTAACAAATATAATTAAAGACTTCCTCAGCATGGACACAAAGGGGGTTCTTAACGTGAACTTTAAAAAAAAAAAAAAAAAAAAAAGATTTAAAGGTTTAATATAGCTCCAGAAAAAAAAAAAAAGGAAAAGAAAGTCAGTTAAAAGAAAAGATTTCCTGAAAAAAAATACAGCTCCACAAATGGCTGGTGAAACTCCATAAAGCAGCTGGAACTTGTTAATAGTCACACTCTCTTGTGACCTGAGATGCAGAAGCCTAACCATGAATTTTTTACAGATACCCTTTAAAACAAGTGCTGGCTGATATCAGTGTGGCCTGCTGGACTAAAACTTTCTGAAGACACAGTGGCACCTCAAGAATATCAACTCTCCTGACATTTAGGCTTCAGGAAAAACCCTTTCTTTTTCTTAAAAAGAAAAGAAAAAAAAAGAAACACTTAATCAGTAGCAGTGACTCAGTATTAAAAACCAACAGTATTTTTTTCCCTCTGCTCTGCACATATGGTTCCTTCGAGAGACCAGAGTTAATGAATAATAATAGTAATTTCTTCACTAGCCATTGCTAACTTTGATACCATGTGAAAAAGATTAAATGCAAGACAGCAGTTTTCTGCAGAGACATGCTCAACAAACCTTCTGGATCTAAACAGCCAGAATTTTGCTGGGAATTGATAAACAGTCTAAACATCTCTGTTTTAATCACAGCCCCTAGGCAGACCCCCAGCAGAAAATACACTCAGGGTTATGCTTCCAGGCACTGAAATCAAAATCCACATTCAGATTTTGGTCACATCTTACCAGGAAAAACTGAATGTTGCATTAAAACAAGGGTTCCTCTAAATGCTGTTAATACTAATAATTCAGAGCTGTGAAGAAATTGAGGCCATGTTTCCATGCAGGATTTTGCCCCAGCACGTCAAGGACGAAGACCCTACCGTTGACCATCCAGTGACCTGTGTAATTTTCCCTTACAGCTCCCCACTTCCTTCCTTGCTCAGGAAGAATATAGCACATGCCATTCCAAACAAGCTGATCAGCATACCAGTGCAACATGAGCTAGCTTCAGACAGGGTCCTAGCAGCTTTCTTGTCATAGCTTCACACAATTACCAGGACTTACTACATATATTGGAAAACACCACTAACCCCATGAAACCTCCTGGACTAGAGCACATCCACCTTCAGGTGCAGGTAGAGTGGGTGCAAAACTGTTTGCAGCAGCCAGTACACCAGCCCCTGTGATGATGCCAGTGTGAGGCTTGCAGACACTGTTCCTGGGCTGGAGAACCTTTGTTAAGAAGCATCATAGCGTGGCCCGTGGTAAATTCTCACTAAAGCAAACTCAGGAGTGGGATCTTATTTTCAAAAACCCCCAAAACATATCAAAATTTGGGAGTGCAGCAAATGAAAAATTTTCTGCCTGAGCCATTACCTGCTTGCTGGAGGTAAGGTCAGATTCTCATCATCCACCTTCAAAACACAGCAAGATCAACACACTGTGGTAGCCAGGACACTAGAATAACCAAGTCTTTTTGCCCACTTCACTGTGGTAGGGAAAGCTGTTTTATTTCTTTGTGCTCCCTTATTAAAGAGATCTAGTTGGAAGGGTAGTCGCTTTAACCGTTTCTCCTCCCACATTTTTTTCTGTCTTGCTCTGGATTTGTACAAGGCCCAGTAAGTATTAGAGCCTAAGCACAGCTGTAATAATAGAGCCCTTGGGAAAGGTGGCACTTCCATGGCTGCAGGTGCTGAAACACTCACCCTGAGATCTCTGTCTCATTAACTCTGCTCGCTAACCTCCTCATTTTCGGAAAGGTTATTACAGCACTATGCCTGTGTAAAAAAAGTCAGGCTCTGATTTGGATGTATATCAGCCTCCCAGAAGCACCACCACACTTGGCACAGCCAAGCTGTCAGTCATAGCAAAAAGGCCAAGAACTGGAAAGGGATGAAGACTGACTCTACTGGGTCCTGCAAAAGGTCTTTCGAGGTCAAATCAGAGCTGTAATATGGGGAAGCTTCTCTGCTGGAGTTCATCCCATGCCCATTCTTCAAGGAAAACTAGTCTTCTGGGCCATCACTTTCCTTCACAACCACTAAATTCAGACAAACATTTTTAAAAACAACAATTTCAGAAAAAGTTAAACTAACAAACTCTAAATAGGCAAAGGTGTTAAATTATGTGTGGCCTCATTTTTGTGCTCTCCTGACAAACAAAATATGGCCAAACGAGAACTACAAGCTATGAAGCTGTTAAACTTTCCTTGGACTCTTTATTCCAAATTCCTTATGAAGGAGCTGATAGACTGGATATGTCTGCACACTGTATGCGACAAGACATGAGGAAATGGCAGAAGAGTGATTCTCTTCTCTCTGCATGCACACACACACAAACACATGTGTACACACATTGCCATTGAAATGAATGAGCCTATTCATAGGAAACACAAGTTCTGTTGGTTTATTAGGCTTGGAACCAAGTCACACCATCTCAACCTGCCAGAGTTAAGTTGTGCATACCAGAAAAATGTTTCACCTGCGGTACCTGTCAGCCTATTTCATATTAACGTAAGCCTTATGATTTCTACTCTCCATGAACCAAATCCTGAAGGCCTTTCACAGCCCTGAAAATGGGCAGGAGGAGCTTTTCTGTCTCATATTGCAGTCACTAGGACTCACCACCTCCTTAGGAGGCAGGCACTATTTCCCGCAGGAATGACTGCTGGCAGGAGGAGGGACATCCAGCTTCCCCCTGCAGAGATTTCTCAGAATCTCTCTCTCTGGGTGGGTTGCCCTCTCCTCTGCCGGTGGGAGCAAATGGCCTATCTCCCACAGGGTCTTTAGCCAATCAGTCATAGATGGAGGACAAGTTGCCTCTTGGCTGCTTTCTGGCCCTCAGTAGCTCTTCCCTCTGTGGTCTTCAGTGCTACTCAGCAGCAGAGGTGCTGGGAATAATCCTCTGTCTGCATTCAGCTGTCTGTGCACTGCAACAAGAGCCTCGCAGTGCCCTACCAAGCTGCTCAGCCTTTGAAGGCACAGCCCCAAATACCACACGTTCCATTCCAAGGCAGAATTTAACGACAGCTATAATTAAAACAGTTATTAATGCAAACACATGAAGTCACAATAATAACTAAACTGTCCAGCAGTGTATGAGGTGGTGTCTCATTTCCTCTGGAAGACCAGACGTGCTCCTGTCAGAAGACAGGACAGCTGCTTCTTCTGGCTAGTACATAACCTGGAGACCTATTGTCTAAACACTTTGGGTTTGTTTCCCATCTCACACACTGCTTTTCACCCACCTACTGAATAGAAGCTCACTGAGAATAGCACATAGCTGGTGGTGGTGGGTTGATCCTGGCTGGACATCAGGTGCCCACCAAAGCTGCTCTATCGCTGCCCTCCTCAACTGCACAGGGGAGAGAAAATATAACAAAAGGCTCTTGGGTTGAGATAAGGATAGGGAGAGATCACTCATCAGTCACCACCTTGGGCAAAATGGACTTGGCTTGGGGAAATTAATTCAATTTATTACCAATAAAATCAGGGTAGGGTAATGAGAAATAAAATCAAATCTTAAAAACACTTTACCTCCACCCTTCCCTTCTTCCTGGGCTTAACCTTACTTACGAGTTCTGTCCCTTGTCCCCCTAAGAAACACAGAGGGATGGGGATTGGGGGTTGCGGTCAATTCATCACACATTGTCTCTGCTGCTCCTTCCTCCTCCCATTCTCCCCTTGCTCCAGCATGGGTCCCTTCCATGGGGTGCAGTCCCTCAGGAACAGACTTCTCCACTGTGGGTCTCTTCCATGGGGTGCAGTCCCTCAGGAGCAGAATGCTCCAGCATGGGTCCTTGCAGGGTCACAAGTCTTGCCAGGAAACCTGCTCCAGTGTGGGCTCCACTATCCACAGGGCCATAGGTCCTGCTAGGAGCCTGCTCCAGTGTGGGTTTCTCATAGGGTCACAGTCTCTTATATCTCCCAACAAAATTATCTCAGAGAAGTCAGAATAATAGTAAGTACATAGTTCACAGAGTTCTGTTTTGAACTTTTTTTTCTCTAATCAATGTAAATAATCTATGTGTGCTTTTCTCCAAAGCTGGGGTTTTTTCTGTACCATCAATACAACACTTTCCTACGCCTTGATCTTTATTTCTGGCATAGGCAGCAAAATTTAAGAGACTTTTCAATATTACTGCTCATTTAAGGTCAAAATAACTCTACCCTTTCCCTTAGAATTTATTTCCTTAAAGAACCCCTATCGACTTCCATGGATATTTTTCACATACTTTTTAATAACAACTTAGGAGTCATGATTCTTGAAACAGGATTTCATGCATTAGTAGTACTTCCCTTTACACTGATAATAGTGATGAGAAATTTTCTGGGGTTTGCCACTATCATTTTAATCTTAAGTACTTTGTGTAGACCCTTATCCTAAGTAGTCAATTTGAGACTCATGGTCCTTAGCTCACCTCAGAACACAAAGTATGATTTTATTAGTATAACATGCTAATGTTGAACTTTGCCACCTCTGTCAAACACTTTTAAGACTGTGTTTGCATCTCCAAATCTCTTCCAGCTTCAGATTCAATTTACAAATCCTCCATTTGTACTTGAAAAAAAGTAAGCTGTGAATCCTCTGGAGTGTTCACAAGGCCATTTTCAGTAACAGCAAGAAGTGGTTTGCAGTCAATTTCAGCTAATAAAATAGTAATAGCTAAGGCCTCCCACAACTAAAACATGAAGTCTTTTACAACCATGGCAAAGCCACCTTCTGTATCTGAGATTATTAACTCTCATTTCCTGTTAGCATCTACTATGCATAAACCACTGGTCTCTAAGCTGTGACCACTCTCATGCAAGAAGATTGTACCAAAACCCTTCTTAGAGACGCCTGTGGACAATATAGGTTTGCACATACCGTCCTCTCAAATTAATTCTTTTTACTTCTTAGACTTTTTTATTAAGGTCAGGCAATGTCATTGCATAGGAGCATTCTCTGTTTATTTATTCAGGCAGCAGTATAAGGTACGATTGTCCTAATGTAATCCATCATTCCAAGAAATCTATGATTTTGTCAACTGCAGTGGTTTCACTGTTACCTATATGTCTTGTCAAATAAGCTTCTCTCTCAGGTGTGTTATTTATGTTACAGAAAATTTACATTTTGCTTGTGGCGCACTAACCTGGCAGTTCTGAT
Organism: Psittacus erithacus; assembly: GCA_009867235.2. Taxonomy (NCBI): domain Eukaryota; kingdom Metazoa; phylum Chordata; class Aves; order Psittaciformes; family Psittacidae; genus Psittacus; species Psittacus erithacus. The sequence goes on from WYDI02003458.1 coordinate 92,332, forward strand.
TCTGTTCCAGGGTGCTCAGAGATTCTAGACATTCCCTTCTGACATTTCAGTTTCTTTTACCATTTTCCCAGGTTAAAATATCATCTATGGTGCCCCAGTTCCTTCTCTACTATAAAAAATTTTTTGTATTTCATGATAATACAAATGGAGTGCTGTGTGCAACCTAAATGGAAGTCTAAGGAAACAGGTTTTACTCAGTAAAACATGGAAAGCACACAAAGCTTGCTAAGTTTTTCCAAAGACATTCCCCTGAACCCTGCTGATCCATCTAGCATATAAAAATACCTTGTGTTAGACAACTTCCCTGAAAATTGTCACCCAACAACTACTGTGACTGGGTTTTGCGATTTGGGGTTTTTTTCATATTTATTCAATTCTTCAGATCTAAGCAGTCACAAAACATTCTGCCCCTCTATTCTTCTCTAGAGATAAACAAAGACTGTACCCACATGCCCTTCTACACGTTTTATGATTCTTGGGGTAATAAACTCACCTTCCTTCTTTTTTAGCCTCTTCCTTAACAAGAATGGAATTTGAATAACAAGAAAGACTGGAGGGATGCTGACTTTCTCCACTGAAGTGTGTTCTGCTCAGAAACAGCTTGTTCCATAGCTGGTGTCCTCTAATGCTTCCTCAGGTATATTGTCCTCCTGTCCTTTCCTGTGAGCACATCGTCCTGATGAGAACAAAGGCTCGACACATTATTTATGCCATAATGGATGGTCTTCTCCATAAAGTTAATACAGACTGTATCTGTCTACTTTATTTACCCTCATGTTACCTTTAGTTGCTATTAGCTTACCCCTGTAAGCCTCCCCTGACTTTCCATTATCTGCTTCTTGTCAGGAGGATAACATTATTTCAATCAACACACCATCATGTGCACCAGTATCCAATTTAAAATGAATAAATGTCTTACTTGCTTTCAGGGTGATAGTCCATTCATCTTCTGATGAATTGCTCTTATGAAGAATCCCCCAGAGCAAATGATGCTGTCATTGATCTCCTGTATGCTGCTTCTTACAAACTATTTCACAGTGATGTAATCTATTGCATACCTTTTTCCAGTTTATGGCTTGCATTATTTTCCACACCATCTGCAGGCCCAGATGTTACTCTTGTAGGACTCCAATTATAACTTCCTCAAGCATCTTTCTTTGTACTATTTTGGATTCTCAGCTAAGTCCTCGCTTTCTTTCTGGACTGAGAAACTGGTTAGCTTGACAAACTCTAGCTACTTTGCCAGGAGTTAATTCTTGGTGTTCCAATTATTTGTTCCGGATCCCAGTTACAACCTCTTCTGTAAGCAGGGTCTTGCTCCATATAAATTGCAAAGTTTTTTCTTCAGCCACAGAGACTTTGACTGTTATGGATTTCACCTTCTTTGTTAATACACTCTCCTTAAAAAAATTTAAAAAAAAAAATACCCTTATATTTCATTATTTCAGAGCAAAATACTCCTGAAAATTTTCACAGTTAATTTTGACTGCCTAAGTAACTGGAAACCAAAGAAACCTGTCAGGACTTCAGTACTACCTATTGTCAGACAGAGCTATTATTTTCTGTTTTTGCTTTTGAAAGCAGATAAAGAGTATGGGGTCATTCACATCTTCTACTGTTATCTTCCACACATCCAGAGTTTTCTCTGCAGTGAAATTTTCTTTGCTTTATTCTTCCACTTGAGATACTTTCTTCTTTCCTTTTTACTCCTAGCATGATCAATTACCTCCTCTTGTACACAAATTACTTAATTTGTGTACAAGAAATTGATCTAGTAGCTTGCCCATTTCCCATCGCTGTGTATCTACCCCAGCTCCACGGTCCTTAACCAGACTGATTGTCTGGGATCCCTAGCCCATAAAGGCTGCAGACCCAATCCCACACCCCGTGGCTTGCTGGCACAGTGGTTCACAAATGCCATGCTGACAAGGATGACACCTGGAAGGAGTTTTTAAAGCAACAGTGGTTGCTTTGCTGTCTCGAGGAATTATAGAGCCTGAAGCCATATTAACTCTCTCAGATACTAAGGTTTCTCATGGTCACTGAATCTGTCTTCTGTCCAAAGCCCACAGAATAAATATCCTGAATGCAGAAGCACTCCTTCTTGAAGGTCAGTTTTCCTACAGTGGAAGATATTTCTCTTCATTTTAATCCCTCAGAAGAACTAGGACTAGAGCAATTCCTCCCATCATTTCCTAGGTGTCCAAGCACATAGCACAAGTTCAGTAAATCTAACAGTTCTTGGAAGTTCTGGACCTGTTACACATGCAGGGTACAGGTGGCCTGCACACATCCAGTAAATCTGTTATTCTCAAGATGCGCAGACTTAGCACATCTGGTCCAAGATATGTGGTACAGTAATAAATAAAAAAAGCAAACAAACTCACACCTTTGGTATAAAAGAGAAGCAGGCAAATACCATAACAGATACATCAAGGTGGGAAAATATTTCCCTCTGTTTGTGCTTGGCTACATCTTTATTATAGCCTCCATGGAAACCCCAGGCTTGCAGCTTCTAAGACTCTCTCATCCATGCTCAGTATGACGGATCTCTGAACAAGATGAGCAAGGCATAAACTACACCAGGCCCAAGCAGGTTGTCAAATGTCTGAAAATCCATTATAAATAAAGGCAGTCTTTGAATTCCATGCAGTTAGAATTGCCAGAAGACAGAAGGGCATCATCTGGAAAACCTAACAAAACATAACTTTAAGCAGAGCCAGAAGAAGGGGGGGGAAGGGAGGGGAAAATAAATAAAAAATTACTGAAAGTTACCTCTTATCTTACTTTTCTTTTTTTTTTTATGCTGAAAGGCAGAGTTTGAATGCATTGTTCATCTCAGTGATATGCCAGCTGATAATGAAAGGTCTTCCATACGGACATCATGCAAACTCGTAAAAACCCTGAAGCTGCTGCAAGAGCTGACCCAGTGAGTAATGTTGCAAGATGTTGCTTCTTTGTCTCCCGACCACATAAACAAAGCTGTCTCTGCAGACAAATATACATCACCAGGCCATGAGCTCCTGCCAGGAGGTAGGATGTAATATCAGATTTTGTTAAGGCATTTAGCAAGCCAAAGCTGAATCTGAAGTTAGACCAGGATAGCAACACCTTTATGGAAAGACCCACTGAATTAATATCATCATAATAATTTTTTCCAGGTTCTCATAAAACCATGTTTCGACTAAAATCCTTGCAGTCCAGTAACAACATGCTATAGGATAGTGCAAAAATTTATAGAAAATTTTCATCTTCTATTTTCACAATTCATAGGCTTTTAAAATAACTGCTACTACAGTTTTGGTCTCCCAACTGCGTAAATTCTGTAGGATTTACACATAAAGTCTGGTCTATAGTCTGTTTATGGAATATTCAAACCTTGCAGGGAAATAAACTATCCTCTGACATAGCCAAACTTTCCTTCTCCAAATTCCATGTTCTCATAATCTTTGCAGAGCTACAGATTCCAAGAGAAGTGCTGCCATTGCAGACGAATGTGAGGCCAACCTTCACTCAGACTCAGGGCTCTGGAAGCACTTTTCTTAATCCAAAACAAGAAGCCAGATTAAATTTTTCCTCCGAGCTCTGAGCAAATCCATCACTTTAAACCCTCACAACTTAAAAATATTAGTGGATTTTTTCCCTTTTGATTTTGGCAAGATTATCCTGAGTCAGTGAGAAGGCTGACTGTTTCAAGTTGGAACTGCACAGGTCGTTGCGCCCTTAACAAAACCAAAAGAGAGTGGTTTTACTGACATCATTCAAAGTACATTGTGGTTACAACAGCTGAAGATATAACTGTATATTTAACACCATTTCAAGTCATAAAAACTTGATCACAATCTCATTTCTTTTTTTAACTAGAAAAGATTTCTGGCTGCTCACACATGCACTATTGCAAAATGACTGAACAAATCTTCCAAATGTCAGTTTTCTTTTCAAAACATATTTGTCATGAAACTGAGATGACACACGATTTTTACTGCCAATGGACTATTTTAAAGAAAACGTGACTGAGTGAAAACAAGATTACTACAAAGATTTTCTAATCTACTAGAAGCAGTTCAAATACAAGAATAATTTGTGTTCCTTTCTTGATTATTAGAAAAGCTTCCAAAAAGTTTGGAGCTAAACTCTAGAGACACCAAAAATGAAGTTTATAGTTTTGTCAATTGCTTTGACTCTGAAAGTTTTCTCTGAGTTTGGCTTTAAAAGAATTTTTGAAAAACTAGACTTCAAGCTGCATGGTATGGGAAGCCCTTTGAAAGCAAAAAGCGTCCTTATAATCATATTACTAACATTCTTCTAACTAGCTTTAGAAGAGAATGAAAGTTCAGCAATTTTAGAAATAATGACACTGTTATCATTTAATCCTTCTTTTTCCATAATGCAATGTCCTCAACAACATGGTTTGGGGGTCCATTCTTCTAAAAATACCTAAAAGTTACAAATTATTCCTGACTGTTAAAGTTGGTAATTGTAATACATAGATAACACTGACTAGCCAAAAGTCCTGTGATCAAACTCACATACAGAGATAACTGCCTGCGCAGCTCATTGAACAACCCTCCCTCAGATAAGCCTGAATTCCTGGGGCTGATTATGATCAATACCAAGTGTTTTTTCCCTACCCTAGCTGGTGTTCTTAAAGAAAACAGGATACTGTGTCTCCCTATTGCTTTCACTCAAGAAAGAATTTAAAGGATTGAGGGTTCCTAAGAAATTTCTAATTAAATACAATAGATTAGGAGGTCTGCAGCATTACAGCTTCATTTGACCATCCATCAACATTTCGTAATCCTAAGCACATTACCTTGACCAGCAATGTGAAATGTGAATGAACTAGAACATTGACAAGGTTGAGCCCCAAGAGGGAGGGTAAAGCAGATAGAGAAAGAGAAGGGATGGTGAGAAAAAAAGCTTGCTGAAAAGAAATTTGAAAGAAGAAATAGAATTACACTTGCTAATGTTGGCAAATAAGATAAAGGAACATCAGCATTGCAAGTTTTCTTATCTTTAAGGTTTGGAAAGCAGAATTTCTATCAGGAGAGAAAAGCTGTCTCACTTGCTCTCAGATCAGGTTACCTTAAAATTCAAAATATGTGACATAACAAGGAAAGATAATCAGCCTTCCAGTACTGAAACAATACCTGAAAAAATAGTATTAGGTCCCTGTTCTGCTCTCAGTGTTGGGATTTTTTTTCTGAACATCATGATAGGTGTGTTAGCTCCAGGAAGAGAAGTAGTAGTCCTAATGATGCTAGGCCATAGGACATGGCATGTGCTGGAATGAGAGAGGTGTATGGCAGACCTGAGGACTACAGGTGGATTTTTGTCTCCATTGGCTAAATTGTCTGTTCTTGAGTCACATCACATTCATACCCCAATTAGTAAAGAGACAAAATGCAGCCCTAAAGCAGGATGCAAAGTAACAAGTTGTGTTAGTGAACATGTTAGTGGTCTGCAGTTAGCAGTCTGACCTGGAAAAAGAGACTTCAGTAGCTAACAAAGACTCTACTCCAATTCACAAGTGCTTCAGAAAGTTCCAGCTAAGCCCCAGGTTTATGAAAGGGATACCCATCTCAATATCCTACCTAGACAATTCATTCAACCTTGCTTGCTCCTTATTCATGGCAAGTGAACAGGAAATGGTCCTCAAGCAGCAAGATTCGTATAAGCATTAGCCATTTTTCTGATCATGGTAGTCCGCCCTCACTCACCTGCTTTCCTGGACCCCTCTGAAGCGTGTACAGTTTTCCTTGAGGCATATATAGGGTTTAGCAGAGCATTAGCCAGCCCAACAATTCTGGGAAGCATTAGCCTATTACCCTTGTGTAGTAAAACAAATATTACTAAGCAGTGCCAGCTCAAGTGCTCCTGTACAGTGGATTCCATTATGATGGAAGACAAGATGCAGCCTGAGGTCTCATCTGCCAGTAGAAGATACTTGGCTCATCTGACCAGAAAAGAAAAGCAATATTGGTTTGTGACATATGGAAAAAACTAAAGGCAGGAAAAGTATGATTTAATGAAAAGTGATTTCTGGAGTGTCCACTACAGATGCACTCAGCTGCATTACATAAATTGTAAGGAAAAACTCTGGATTTTTGTGCTTTATTTCTTTTTAGCGTTTTTTCTCAGCCTGCTGGATTTCTCAGTGCAGGTTTTTGCTGCTTCAGAGATTCAAATTTATGCTTTAATGTTTGGGGGGGTAGGTTTCTTTTTTATAGGAAATGAATTCCTATAAATATATAAAATAACTTTTCTTTCTAGTACCAATGTCGTCTTGTGTCTATCAGGAGTACGACAGATGCTTCTTTACTGGCCTTATCAGCTTCAGGAGGTGGAATTTTCACCTTCAGAGGGTTACATCTATTTCTGCAGATTTAAGGCATCTCTGCTACAGAAACAAGTGCAGTCTGACATCTATGCCATTTCGAGGAAATCTCGAAAGCTGCATATATGCTGCATATATGCTGATCTGTTGATCTTGAGGTATTATTTCCAAAAATCAATGTTTCATGTATGACCTTCAGACACATGCTTTTCACTGTAAGAGGCAGATGTGAGGAGTTTGACAATCAGCCATTGTTTTGTCAGCATCCCACCATCACAGCTGTCTCCCTGTACAGCATGAGAGCATCATCAACCATGCCCGCAGTGAACATACTGTAAGAGTTAGTCATAATCACCACCTTGGATAGTCACAGATTTTGAGAACCCTACAAATTGCTTTACAGCTCTTACATTTCCATATTGCCTGGCAGCTGCGTAGTGACCGAAGAGATTAAGGATTTCATGTGGTCTCTCAGGATACTACTTTATCTCTCTCTCTACTGGTTTCCTCACATGTAAAATGTGTTGTATTTCCTACTGAAGGATATTGCTGTGATTAGTTTAAATGTTTATGAAACGTTTTGAAGTTGAAAGGTTTGAAGTAGTAGTTTCTGGCTCAAGTTTACCTTAAGCAAACATGAGAGCATGGAGAAGTTATGTTGTAGCTCCAAGCAGCAACTAAGAATCTCTACAGCAGTGAGGAGAGGCACAGCTATATAGTGAGAAAACAGGTCCCTGAGCATAGGTTCAAGTAACATCTGGAAATATATTTTCATGACATTTGGAATCATTTTGGTGTATTGACTGCAAATAATCATACTTTTAAAAAGAGACATTTTCCAAAAACATATATTAATATAAACACCCAAATAAGAACAAATCATTACCAGTATTCACAAGATAAGCTGTTTGTTTTATTTATTAAAGTATCTATGCTGTTGAAAAACATCAGATACAAAATAAGAATACCATTGAATTTGTTAGATTAATCTTGTACCATATGCCATAGTCAACATGACCAAATTCCAGGAATTAGTGACTCTGGAGTGGGGATTTTGTATAAATGTAGACACCTAAACTTAGGTGTTAACAATGCAGATGCCTACAAAAGAATAAGGCATCAATCTACTCAATGGGAAGATCCATGGTTCAGTCAGCTGCCATTTCAGACACTCTAGTATATCCTTAAAGCAGACAGTTTCCTTTCCAGAAGGCCCCTCATGCGTACTACATCAAAGCTGATGTCTTCACTTGGAGATCTCAGGCAACCTAGAACATGTCCCCTTTGTAAATGAGTCAGTTCCTAAGCATCTGCTCTAGACTCCGCTGACTGAATTAACTAGACCTCCATCCCCTTTAGTGTTAGTTTTGGGCACTGTGCTAGCTCTATCCCACTCCAAGCTGTATAACCAATATCTGGGGATGAAGTATGCTATTGTTTACATAAATCAGCATTCCCAAACTGTGATCCTTTGGTCTTTGTTAAAGAACTAGTGGAATATTCATACCATCACAGTTCTTGTGAGCTACAAGCCATCCCATTTATTTTAAAAGTTTTTTAACCAATTGCTCTGAAGAACACTTTTGATATCCTTAGAGGAACTGTGTGAGGTAGGGGGAGTGCAGGGGACCCAGTAGGCAGTGCTGGGAATTGCTCAACAGTGTCTTCTTCTAGAAGAAGCATAGACCTTATTTTTAGACTAAGAATTTGCTTGTTAAATGACTAATGCTGCCTGAAATGAATTGTAGCTGAGATGAGCAGAACTTTACCATCAGCACAAATGGGAAAGGAAGGGTGAGACCAGACGTGGCGAGGGAAATCGATGGGAATTACTAATGATTTCTATCCAAACTTGTGCTCACCAGAGGTAAGTGGTCATATTATTTAGGACAGCTGGAAAATCTGGAGGAAAACAGGCGGAAAAAAAGACCACAGAGGCTTGCTGTGCAAGAAGGATATAAGGTGATGATTTTTTTTCCTCAGATAACTTTTTCTAGATTTATGAACACCAAGAAGCAATAAGACACTGAAGTACTATTCCAGCCTCAATGAAACTATAATTCTCACAACCAGTGTAACCCACTCGTTCCTCTAGGAAAAGGCCATATTTTGCAGCTAGCTCTCAGACAATGTCAAAAGATGTGAAAAATCACATGAAACCAGACAGATTCTAACTGAGTACCTGCCTGAGGAGGCCCTAGAATGAGAGCTACTCAAGGAAGTGATATAAAATAAAAAGTATTTATTAAATTTGCCTGAGATGTCATAATATGAATAATTACAATAACAAAGAAAGATCATCTTTTTGCTTCAATCTCATCTGTTTAGGAGAGGGTTTGTTAGCTCAAACATTAGACCTGGAATATGTCTCACCCTATCACACATTTTAGCAGGATGTCAGAAATCTCCAAGAACAACAGCATTGCACGGGAGCTGCTGATAGCTCCTCAAATGCATAGATTATTCTATTTTTGATGATATGCATATGTCAATCTCAGAGCAAAATTGAGCCCTTAGGGCAAAATTCTCCTCTCAGATCCACACATCAATGGGAGTTTTCTTCATGCAGGAAGAATAGACTATTGGAGTTGAGAGCTGCTGTGTAGGTCAGGATGGAAAATTTTGTCTGTAGTGTTTATTTTTGAAATAGTAAATTTAAAATCTAAATGCAATTTTCTGTCATAACAAAACATTTGAACAAAATCTAAATCTGCCCTACCAGCATCACAGACAAACATACCATGTTCACAAACATAAACAAATATTTAGCTCAGGGGTTTTGTAGTGAAAGAGAAGGTAAAATTATGTCTTCAGAAAAACAGAATATATTAAATTATTTCTCTACAATGGTGAATCCCTTCAGATGAAAACACTGTTTATTATAGCAGACTCACTGGGGACAAGGTGCTTGAAGAACAGTTTTGTGTAATCCTTCATGAGGTGAGAAATCACATTCCTAGTGCCTTCAGGCCTTCACAGACTGTCTGGACACACATGTAAAGAAGAATATCCTCATTCCACCGCACTCATCATAAAGTATATCCAGCGTATAAAATGGAATTCCATTTTACAGAGAGGATGACAAAGACAAAGGATGATGAATCTAGAGAAGCCACTTAGGAGCTCTAGTGCAACTTTCACAGATCTACACAGTCAATTTTGTATGTAAATTTGAGATTAAATCTAATAAAATGTACAGGTACAAAGAAAGTAGCAAGTCAAGAATTTAGCTTTGGAATTGCTGCCAAAATCTCTATTTGAGCCAGATCTGCACTCACTTTACATATGTTTTTCTTTGCATGCTTCTTTAATGATAAAATTAACCCCTTCACGGTGAAATGGTACAGAACCTGTATCTCCTTTTAATCTGCAATTCTCCCTAATTGCTAATTTGAAAATTAGCAGCTATTAAAATAATGTTTAAAAGAGTAAATTGATGTGTATATCCTATACTGATCCTCTGGATAGGTATGAATTTCACCTGAAAATTCCAGGCTGCTAATGTCAGGTTTTAATGCTGGTGATCTGGTACAGCATTCAAAGATTTTCTTTCTCTTTTGCTTCTTCTATTTAGCTTCTTTCAACATCATCTTTCTTGAAAACTTCTGGAGTCATCAGTCACTACTGAGATCATTAGCACTCAGCCTGGGCTCTTTATAACTACTCTAAGCAAAGACATAAAGTGCTTTCTCACGTTTCTTACTGCAGTTTCAGAAGCAGCTGATATTGCAAGAAGGTGAAGGGATTTACAGCTTCAGATAGATATGGTACAAGCAAAGCAGCAACCAAGGACAACACCTAAGGCTTTGGAAAGATGGCACTATTTTGAATTATTAACAAGAAACAAGCCAAATTAGAAACTCCACTAATGTGCCTGTAGGAGCAACATACCCCTAACACAAATGTTTATGAATTAAGTAAGCATTTAAGTACTAGTTAAATAAATATTCAGCTATAAACTATTCTGCCTGTGGACATGTATTTAGAAATCTTTGTTATCCTGCTAAAGACACTATGAATATAAAATGGCAACAAGGGCAGCTATAAAAAGTTTGGATCCTATTTCCACTTGAGAAACTTTGTTTTTATTAGTGGCTTTCTGGGAAATATTTCTCAGACAGCTTTTTAACCTGAGAAAAGTATTTAATTGCAGGAAAAATCACTGTTGAGTACCAAAATTAACTTAACGCTCATTAGTTTGACTATGACAGTACTTCTTAACTTGACTTGTAAAATTTGTGCAATTAATTATTGAAAAGCCATTATTGAAATAACCTCTTCTTTTCTAACATGGCTGCTTATGCGTCAAAGATTAAATACAGCATGTATCTGTTGCCATAGCTACAGTTAGTTTCTGAGATAAACATTACTTCTCACTTGTTCCTATGTCCACATACAAAAGGCAAATGCCATCATTTCCAATCATATGTATTATAGGTACAACAGCCCACTTTAAATAACAATCTGAGACTCATGTCAATGTATAAAACAAGAGGAAGAGGAGTTTCCCTAACAAGGTGTGGGGAACAAGGAAAGCTTCAAGTAAAAGGCAAGTTCCCCAAAGTGTGTTTGTTATACCTCCTAGGCTCTAGTCTTGTGATCTCTGGAGGCTTGAAAAAGAACCTTCCAGGGCCGGGTGGAATTTTATTTGATGAATTGTTAAGTCTTTTTTAACCTTGTCCTCCTGCAGCACTGAGAGTTTGTGTCATTTTCAAATGTCTCAGATATGATTTCTAAAAATAACATTCAGTTCAAGGAACTTAGGAGACTGTCCCTGCGGGTCAGTCTTGCCATGTCCATGCTAAGGTTGTCTCATGGAACAGTCCTGAAGGAAACAGGCTGTTGCAAAGAAAATATATCATACTTCCAGCAGCAAGGAGGAAACTAAATTTCCAGAGGTTGCTTCTCTGTCAACTATTACATGCTCAAAGCAGTGGGTAAAGGCCAAAATAAAATGACACCCAAGAAGAGAAACCACAAATGCACATACAAGTGAGCAGAAAAAGTATCATACAAATTTCATCCAGGTCCATTTCTGACTATGGTCAGGGAGACAAACAGAAGTATCAACAAATGCAACTCACAGCAAAAACAAGGGCCAGGAGCACAGAGGATGTAAATCAGCAGTTGTCTTGCACCTCCAGCAGAACCATGCTGAAGTATGCAAGCACTACTCAGCCCTCATGGTGCTGTAAAAAATGTGTGGATATTCTGAACATTTGCTTTTTTTTTTAAGAAGAACCCTTCCTCAAAGCATAATCAACACAGAGCAAAAGCAGGCCATATCAATCCCCAAAAGCCTAAGTATACAGATGTGCCTTGCAGCATACTTCAAGGGCCAAAGGACTGGAATTATCTTGGAGCATTTCAGGAAGTAGATCATGAAGGAAATATTTTTACAACAGCCTCCATTGTACACTAGAAGGTTTTCAGAGTAATTGTTCTTTACAGACCAATGGAAACATCAAGAGAGATGTGGTTTTCTGTAGATAAGTCTGGAGCCACTCCAGGCTTTCAATACTGAAACCAATTTGTTCATTATCACCAAAAAACAAACAAGCAGTCACTGTTAAGCACAGAATAATGGCTATCAGCAAGATACTCCAGCTTCTGAGTCAAGGTAAGACGTAGCTCTATTTGCAATACATTATGATATCCTACAATAGTTTACAGATCCTTGCTAGCATTGCTTTTCCTTCATGTAAACATAAAGACACTTAGATCAAGAAGATATGACTTGCTAGGTCCTATAAACTTCACAGGTTACAATGCACATGAAAGGCTGAGACTAGACTAGTTTGTGACCTAGCTCTGCTGTGGTGCATGATAACAGTACAGCTGTTACTCTTTCAAAATTCAGTGTTGGTCTTTCAGTGAAGGACTTCTATTGTCATTTTTCAAAAATCTGTGAACACTTGTGAAATCTTGGTTTAGCCTCTTAATAGAAAGACCACTACAGATTACAGTTACCAAGCAAGACTGGATGTGGAACAAGAATCCAGATAAATAGAATAAAGGAACTCCAAGCAGCTAAGAAAGTGGATAAATTAAAGCAGTTGAAACAATCTGAGAGAAGCTATCACTCACCAAGGAAAGCTATACCTTTCTGCAACAGCAAAAGTCATTGGGTGCAAGGTAAAGTGAATGAGGCTCAGAGACATTTACAGTAATAGTACTGAGAACCTGATTTTCTCAATTCCCAAGACACATATGGTTTTGATAAAGAACTAGAACTTGAACATTTAAGGTAAAGGAGATAAGCAATTTGAACTCAGCAGCATCTTCCCCCTTATTTTCTGTCTCTTTTTTTTTTTTTCATCAAAATTACTCCAGGCCTCACAGTATCATCTAGTGTATCATTTATTCAGGAAGAGTATTCATAGTAAAAAAATCTCTTTCTTCTGCTTCTCCATGAACAAAACACTGAACAGTTCTTGAAGAAAAGGTATTGAACACCATTCAAGTCCTGGACATGCTTTATTTCCAAATGGAACATTTTCAAATGCTCCATATCCAATCCGTTAGCAACATGGATGAAGGGACAAACAATTCCAAGGCATTGATATATGAATAGTGCCTCTCTGATAAGCAGAAAGGGTTCCCAGAGCACAGCATCCTAGTTCAAACCCTGGCTTCCATGACAACCCCAAGCTGGACTTTCCAAAGCTATGGGCACCTATTTATGTTAGAAATTTATCTCTGCCTATCACTGGTCAACAAAAGCTATGTGTCCCTGTAAGAGTGCAAGTCTCAAACACTAAAGAAAAAATACATGAGGCCCAGAAATAAATACTCCCAGAAAATCAGACTCTGTCCTAATTCTACCACACTGAGAAGTGGTTCAACATTTTATCAACGCTACAGCTTTCCCTTTATAGCAAAGTTAGTAACTACAGGAGAAGCAGTAGCAATCTCTCTATATTAATAATGGCTGGCACCTCCTGCAAAATTTTTGTCGTGACCAATAAGCCTACAGCCCTGATACACAGAAAATTTAGTTCATCCACAAATATCCATATACATGCTCAGAGACCTAGGCAAAAATTATATAAACTAAATTGAATTAGTCCTTGAAGAAAGACCTCATTTGTCAGCCGGTGATAAAACTTTCATCTCACCCTTTAATGCCAGGTTAGAGCTTGTGCACGTCTTAATGAAACTACTTCAGATTTGGCCAACTTCTGCATCTCCCAGCTGTTTCCCTCGATTCAAGCCAGCTTAGATTCTGCTTGCAGCCTTGAGCTTTCTACAGTCTTAACAATTACATATCCAGCAGCACCAGCACTGGATCAAAAGTGATGATGGAGAACACAATATATGGAGTGCAATAGGATACATCTGGGTAGGATGAAAACAAAAGGGACTGGGACTGTTTTCTCCAATTCAAAATATCATTTGGCCTAAGATGAATGCACAGACTGTTGGCTGCAGTTAATACCTGTGAGCGTTCCTCTACTATTAAGACTCACACTGCACTGAAAGGTTTTGTGAGCTGAAAACCTACTTCTTACTGATCCCTAATAAGAAGAGCCCCCTAAACTCTTTTTCCTCAACCATCCCTAGTATCAGAGGGCTTCCACACCCATAAAATGGAGTTTTGTTGTTTGGTTGGGGTTTTTTTGCACAAGGCCCCAGCTTTATTCAGTGCACAGTGTTCAGTAAATAAAGCAGCTGCTCAATCTTTCGCTTTATCCTCATGCTTTATTTACTGCACATCCTCTGAACATTGCATTGAATACAGAGTTACTTGTTGCCTCATGGGTTTTGTGCTGATGCATGCAAATCTAGTGTATCAGTGTACTATAAAGATTAATGAATTTACGGTCATAGTCCCCCTGTGTACACGCTAGGAGAGTGACATTCCTATGTACACATTAGGAGAGTGTCATTAAACTCATTTTATAGACTGAAGCAGAAAGACACAATGACCTGCTGAATGTAAGACTGTAAGTCAATGGCATATTGCATGAATCTACGCCACTAGGTAATGTGATCTGCTTCCTCCGAGTCCCAAACCTACATAGCTTGTGTCAGTTAAAGTTGTGACAGTCAACACTGGGCATTTCTGTACATCAACTCCTGGTCTTGTGACTGTAACCCCCAGAAAACAGAAAGCACACAGTCGGTGATATCTTGGAAATGTCTTACCATCTTCAATGTATCATCTTGAAAGTCAGTAGCTGGCCAGATCTGCTTCTCCTACGTGATCATTTACTGTGCTAATGATGAAGCCGTGTTTCCCCCTCATTGCCTACATACAGACACCTACCGGTATCTTGTGCATGTGAGGAATATTCTTAGAAAACGGCTTCATTCTCTTCACAGTCCAAATTGTTCCTTGAGCATAGCTTACCTCATGCAGCAACTTAGACAGAGGTCCTGTGGTAAGAATGTACATGATAATGTAAGATGGAATCATATAAGGTTGCTTCATAGAAAACCCAAAGGTTATGTATGCAGCAATTTAAATTCTGTCAATTTTTGAGGGATTTGTTTATTAGTGTTTAAATGTATATGTACATCTCTACCGCTCTTCTAAAGAGGTCTTTTTGCAACCAGGAAGAGAGTAAAATAGGAAACTTCATGAAATCTAGGAACTTTGCTGTGCAAAGCTGGTATATTTAGGACATATTCAAATATTATTGCATTAAGCCCCACCTAGGGAAAACACTAAGATGATTCTTTTTCCCAGGAATCTGTAGAAAACCAATTTGCACTTCAGTTGACTATAATATCAGAAAACACAGTAGGGAAACCAGTTAGAACAGAAATCATAGCAGAAATGTCATTTGCCTGCTATGCCATCAAAGCATATTCAGTTACAGTCAACCGGATCCAAGAGGTCCATGCCTAGCACATTCTGCAAAGTATATCTCCAGAACCAAGAGCTCTACCTTTTCAACTAGTCCATCTATTCAGACAAAGGAAGTCCGGGAAACCCAGACTGTAGAGTTCTGCATGAACCTACTAGTCACTGAGTATTCGGTGTACAGAAATCTCCCCCTCTGAAGAAAACAAAGTAATGGAACTGCTGTCATTTAAGCAGTGAAGGACACTAGAAGGAAGAACATGGAAGACACTTGCCATGAAATTGGACATGTCTGTCTGTGGAGAAGGTGGCTACATTTGAGGTAGCCTGGTTCTAAGACAAACCTTAAGATACTCACTAGAGGTGTATCAGCTGAAAGTGTTTGCTTGCTTCCACTGACAAGTTGTGATGTAGACTTCTGGATTGTAAACATCTGAAGGTGAAAAGGTGACTGCTTTTTGTAACTCAGTCAGGCTAAAAAGAGAGCAAGCCACCCAGCCACAGACATCTGTCAGGTACCAGGCACACACAAAAATAGAACATGAGGCTCATGGAGAAATTTAATGTGTGGAACTAGGGGACCTGCAGGCCTCAGGCTTCAGTAGAGTCTGAGAAGTGGCCAAGAGTCCTGTGTTAATGTTTTGGAAATAAGTGCTTAAATTCCTCTGAAGTCTAACTTTAAAGTGAGGCATTAAGGCCCTTTTTTGGATACAGCTTTCTGACCCTGTAGTTTGATAGCCTCTTGGTAGCAATTATAAACCAGCAATTAAATGTAAGAGTAGGATCACTACCCTTAATCATATTGGTAATGAAGTCTGAGTATTTGATTTGGGGAAATGAAATTACATACAATTCCTTTTGTTCTGCTGTCCAATTTCTAGTCATTTACATGAGGTCCTTGAACGCAAATCTATCTTTCTGTGGTTGCTTCTGCAGACTTGAGTATACAGATCCCTTTCCAACTTTAATCGACCTTTTGGATATGCAAGCAATATAGAACTGAACCACACATTACTGCTAAAATTTCCACAGTTCACAGGTATTCACACCAGCAGATACTTAGTTCTGTTTCCTGTGTAGCACCTCATGATTTTCTTTTCACATGTTTGCAGCTCAAAAAATAGCAGTCTAAGAGAGAATCTACTCAGGAAAGAAATAAAAAATTTACTGACAATTCATAAGGAAGGTATTACTGTGTTTATTCTTATCCAATTCAATTCAGATCTTACAGAGAGAACTAGAGACAGTTCAGCAGCCAAAAATGCTGATGGCAATAGGGTCAAAGTGTAATTTTGAACGAATTAAAAATAAATTTTCATGCAAAAAATAATAAAAATATACCAAAAGACAAAAGAGAGAAAACCTCCCTCAGAACTGTTAATGATTTCAAAAAGCAAGAGAGCAAGTAGCCATTGGAAAAACATGTTAATTAACAAAAATGAAGAGGGGAAAAACCCCTCTTCCAAACAACCAAATTGCCAAAAGAACTTATCTCTCTTTTCAACATCTGAACTGAATATGAATAGAGAAAAAAATCAGAGTGTTAAAACATATTTATTTAAAGTTTGCTACTAGACAGTCTTCTGGTGAAACTAATCTTTCAGCACACACTTTATATTTTTTCTGATTGCTCCTACAGTACATGCTACTGACAACCATTCATTGCCCACATATCTTTAAGAGACAGAAATGAAGGATTAATTTTCTTATAATAGCCTGTCTCTTACATAGCTAATGACAGGAAAAACAGGATGTCAGTTTGTGATGTTGGTTTAGAAAGAAACGGTAACCATGATGTGGGAATATCGTACCAAATGTTTTCCAGCTATGTTCCAGGACAGAGCTCCAATAGATGCAAATACTTGCAGAAAATGCAAGGGTAGAAAAGCTATGAACAGGTTTTGAGCTCAGCTTAGACAGCTTATACAGCCAACTGCAGACAAGAAAGAAAAAAGACATGCTGCGAGGACTTGGGGGAAGGGCTGGGGTATGGAACTACCCATCTTGTAATGCTAGTGAAATTTGAATACAACATACATGTTCGACAAACTGGCTTTCAAACAAGACAAGCCTAACCTAACAGCTGTGACTTGTTCAGAAGTTTAGGACCTACTGCACAGACGGTAACCTAGCAGAAAGACTTCCACCAACCCAGTTTGCTTTGGTGCTATCAATGAAACAACACAGTGCACGGGAACATGAGGATTCCCTGGGTATACTTTTCAACATCAGAATGCTGGATTACAACTGGAAACAATAAAACTATAGGAGACAATTACATCTAATATACCAACAAACAGGGACATGGGAAAAACTCCTTATTCACCTGAAAATAAAAGCCTGATCTAGCGCCTCTCCTATTGATTTGAACAGACAACAGATTGGGGCCATCAAGTACAATTCCTAGATGGTCTGCTATGAAGACTCCTTTATTTCTCCTGCCACTAAGTAAAAATTATCAATCCTTTAAAAATATAATAGGATACCAAATAAACAAAACCAAACAAAAAAAATATATATACATATATATATACTGGTAGATGGGATGCAAAAGTAGCTTCTGATTAATAAGAAGCTATAACTTGCTTTGTAAAACTTACACAGAAACCAGAGAGATCTGTAAGTGGCATGGCTTCAGAGTAAGACACACTGCATTCATTCCTTGCAAGGAGAAAGCATATAAGGTGCTCAAAAAAGAAAAAGCATTAAATACAGAAGAAAAAGCTCTACTTTAACAGGGAAAATGCCTTGTTATCAATAATCCCTTTGGTAGTAGTTATTGGGGGTATTCATTAACACGTGATTACAAATATTTATAAGTTTATTCATCTCTCACTTTTACAAGATGTAAATTCATATCATGTAATTCAATATAATACACTCTGAAACTGGAACTCAACATGTCTGGTGAATTCATGTAGGAGCATGCTGGCTTAACTGAAACCTAAAGAAAAAAGTTATTTACTTGTTTGTTTTTCTCTTCCACAATATCGAAGGGGTACAAACTTTTAAGTCGAGTTCATTTTGGAGATTTTTTTTTTTCCACTTTAGCAGTCCCTGAAATGTCTGGAAACTCAGACATGCTCTGTATATGCAATGGTACTGCAAATCATACTGGCTGCTCATAGGTTTGCAAAAGCAACAGGTTTTAAAAAAATAAAAATAAATGCAAAGCATTGTCAAATTTACACTCAACATAATTAAAATAACACACTTTTAGAAACTTTCAAACAAAAAATAAATAAAACATCCACATACATTAATACAAAGAAACAGAGATATTTGCCTGTCTTTGATGTAATTAATACATACTGTAAGCCTAGATTCATGAAAACATTGCCTTTCAATAAATATCTTCAGCTTCAAAATCTGATATTTTCTACATTCTTCAACTGATTTTAGTTAAATATCAAATTTCGACATAAGGTGTATGAACTGCATCAAGTTTCAATTATTTATCAGAAATCAGAAAGTTTCTAGGCTGATTTACTAAAATTAGGCACCAACTTTTAGCATCAAATCTGTCTAACAGACAAACAAAATTTGAGGGGTATCTGGTATCACATCCCTTTTGAAGAATGCCTCAAACACCAAAGCCTATAGCCTTCCACGGACCTGGCTGGAAAGGCCAACAAAAATAACCAATGTAATATTAGCCTCTGGGTTACACTGATGGGATCCATGTTGCATCTTTTCAAGATATGACTAAGGGAGCAGTTTCATAAAAAGCATGGGTCATAAAGCAGAAGGCTCTATTCTTGAGGAGAGGAGATCACACTCTGTAGCACACTGCATTTTTGGGTTGTCTTTTTTTTACATTCTCAAGCAGTATCAGACCTTCTCTGGTCCTACCACATCTTACTGAAACCAGTAGAGAATAGCAAGCTCTTGCCATGTTAGCCACAGCTGTTTGGAAACTTGTTAGCCATGGGAATTTTGTCACATTAGGGAAAGAAAACAACATAGTGGGGTCAGTAGGCTGCTTAGAGATGAAGAGTGGGGCACTTTGACCATCCTTTCTAACCAGGAACACAAAAAATTGGCAACCATAGTGGCTGCACACACTTTAGAGAGTTGTAGAGAATGAGTAACTACAAGGACACCAGTTGGATCACTAGATATTAGATATAAAAATAAACACATTTCTAAGACAGATATGTAATCTTTTTCCCTATACTTTGAAAATTTTCCTCAAAATGAAGGGAGGAAAAGTCTGCCACCTCCAAAGCAATAATGTCTCCAAAACTTAAAATCATCTGTTTAAAAAAAGGAGAAACAATTTATTTTGCCTATCACATTTTAAAGAGCACAAAACATGCAGGGATTTCACCACAAAAAAAAAAAAAAAAAAAAATCATAATCTGGGTTTGCCTTAGGGACCTGATTTCCATAGGTCTACATGTCTATTGTCTTTGAGTCAATAATACATCAATGTTATGTCAATTCAAGATCATGTGTTATTATTTTATAGGCAAACATATGACTAAAAGATATAGCAGATAGAGCATGCAAAGAATTGACATCAACACACTTGGGCTGTGTGATAAATTTATAATAGGGGAAGTTGGAAACCAGGGGTTTCCAGCAATTTGTGCATGCTTTTGGGAACTCAGATTTTTGGTTCTAGTATTAGCGCTGCTGCAGCTCAGCCCCACTGAGTCATAAAGCAAATTCCCAAGGACATATGGGTCAGAGGACTGGGCAGTAACTTTGTGTTCTGTGGAAATAACTCACAGACACATTCTGCCACTCTGAAACACATTTAATGCTCCCTTTATGACTTTTGCTGAAGCCAGGTATGGAGCTTAAATTTATTGGAGCAGGGCCCCTGCTCCAATTTTGAAAGGTGTCTAGCACCACAAGCTCATGTCATATTATGATCTGGGGGATGCTACTACATTACAAAACCAAAAGTAATAATACTCAGTTTTGACAATGGGTGATGGGACCTGGCCCATAATTTATATGTCTTAGTTTCTACAAAAATGGGGATAATAATTCGTACCTACTTCATAATGGGTGAGGGTTAAATAATAAACATTTATAATACAGTGCTTTGCAAATAAACATGATATAAGTGCTAAGTATTATGATATTAACCAAAATGCCACTACATCTATATGACCCTACTAAGCAAAAAATAATTTCCAGTATAATTTTTTTCATGTTTCCAAGTCAATACAAATGAGCCATGGAATCAGCTTGCTATTTTGATACAAATGGATGAAGTACTTCATCTTATTTGACAGTTCAAAAAAAAATTAGAGACTATTTTTCCACCATAAAGGGGCCCATGTCATGCATAAAGCCTTTTTTTTATGGACTTGTTTATAAACAGCATTATTCAATTGTCATTCATTCAAGCTATTTTTCAAATACCAGACCAAACTTTTGAGGAAGATTCTTTAGCAATCCACGTACAGTAACTGAAGGCCTCCTCCAAGGGAATTCTTCCCAGGGGCCACTGTTCTGGTGATCTTGGAAATCTCAACACTTCTCAAATGAAAGATTACATCAGGCTGGAAGACAATGGACAAAAAAAAAAAAGAGGTTTGGCAAGCCTGAGAATCTAACACAATTACAATACTTTTAAGCTTTAATAAGCATCTTAGGACCTTGACTATCTTATCTTCGACCTCCAATCTCCTCAAGAAAAATAATTACAGAAACGCAAAAAAAAAAAAAAAAAAGAAAAAGACCACACATTAATAGAAATGGAGCAGATGCTTTGGTCCAGATTCTTGACTTGAATGGGTCCCTGGAGCTCCACATGGTGAATGGAGCCACAGGGACTTACACTTCAGGAAACATACAGTCCGTGGTAGCCCAGGTAGGACTCCTCGTTTCTTTCAAGTGATGTTAAGAATGACAAAGAGGCCACCTGCATGCATCATCCAAAACAAGGCAAAGCTTTTATACCACCACTGATGCAATTGGCCCATCGAGAAATAGGCAAAGCAGAACCAGTTTCAGCTACAACCCTTGCACAGTCCACCATTTCCTTTCATGCTAACTGGAATGCAAGAGCATCATGAAGTAACTCGGTAGATTCACAGAAACACCCTTCCCCTTTCCCCAGGCTGATCTATGGTCCCTCTCTCAAAACAGGCTAAACTGACAAATCTTGCCACCTTCTACCTTCTGCAGTAGAGGGCAAGACTGTCCTTGAGACATCCATTAAAAGCAATCAGAAGAAACAGTAAGAATTTTTCATTCTGAAAAGACGTATGTTACACTACCAGCCTTGTTTCATGTTAGCAGGGAACTGTGTTTAAGTTACCACTGTTTTCTGAATACAGGAAAGAAGCTGTATGTAGCAAAATGTCTGAGAGAAATCTACAAGCACTTTTGCTGTGTTGGTACCTAGTAGAACAGCAAAGGTGGAAAAGTTATTCCTTCCAATCTGAGGCAGATGCATACTGTACGTGCATCCTGTAACATAACTGTAGGATCGGTAGCACTTCACGGTCTCCCTTAGAAGATGTCTGTGAAAATTCAGATCCTAAACCCGCAGATCCAACAAGCTTGTTCTGTGGAATTGTTTGAGGGTGAAAATCACTCCTTTGTGAAAGTCCAGTACAGGACTGGGAAAAAAAAAAATCACATAAGCCTCTCTTAAATTCTCAAAAGATGGTCTGAAAGGGTAACAATTACATCAGAGGTACAGAAAACAAGCACTTCCCACTCATCCAACAGTTCTATGCCTCCAGTCTTCAACAGTGTGTATCGAATTCTCCTTCGATGGCTGCGGGTATCCAGTACAAGAGGGTACTTGCCACAGCCTAAAGTATCTCTGTAGCAATGTTTATTATTTTTTAGATCTGCATGTTAGAAATGCTGGAGCCACTCCAAATGTGTCTTATTTTAGCCAGAAATTCATACATCATCATGAATAATGTTTTACTTTCTAGGTAATATTTTGTCTCAAAGAGAAATTGTTAATTGCCTGAGATCATTGTCCGTATTTCTCAGCAACAAGTAATGCTACCTTAATGTTTTGGCCTTGCTTTAAAAAGGTACTGGGCTTTCACAGAGAGGTAGAAAAGGCAGGTAACATTTATCAGCTCCAGCAAATCCAAAATATAAATACTTCTCACATAATAAATAGAAGGGAAATGGCACAACTTTGACATTCCAGAAATTACACTTGCTAGAAAATATTAAAACTTAAAGGAGAAACAACAAAAGAAGACAAGTGTCTAAAATTTTTCTACAGCATGAATTTTTGTCCTACAGTAATATTTGGATTTGATAAATATCAGCAAAAGCCAAAACTAGTAATAGATTGCTTAATGAGACATAAAAAGCAGGCTTAACAGCGGTATTATTGAGAGGATAACCTTCCATAAGCACAGGCCTTGGTAACAAAAGCAACAAGTAGCTATCCTGTTAGATGTAGACAAGACCAATATTCGCACTTCCTTCTTCCCACCAAAAATTAATACAGAAAATATATAATGAACTAATTTGAATTGAGTACCATAAAAAGTAAAAAATGGGGGGTCAGTAAACCCAGACACTTTGGTAATGTAATTTAAAGGATTTCCCTATTCCCCATGCTTTCTGGATTTATGGTAGTTACTTTGCTTAAGCATTAGCTTAAGACTTGAGGTCTAAACCACAGGCAAAAATTAAAATGGCCAAATATTGAACTTGTCCACCTCTACAAAACACTTTTGCGGGTTGTTTCTTTAGTTTTGGTTTGGATTCTTTCACTTAAAATGATTGTGAAAATGTTATACAGTGTCTTCAGTTTACTTCTCAGAAATATGGCACATTAACTTGACTAGAAATCATAGCATCTACCTCTTCACATATGTGATACATATAAGTTTATCCATTCATAGAAGACTCGGACCATCATTTTGGCAAGGAGCTGCAAAGCACCAGTCTGAGCATAAAGGACTTAATTCATGGTTCTTGTGGAATAGGTTATTAACAGAATAAGTACGGCTATTTTTTTTTTTTTAATCTATAATATTTACAGTATTGCACTTTACTGCACTTAATTGCATTTCACTGAAATTAACGCTGCATCAGTATTATGCCTTAAAACCGTATGTCCATCTTTGTCGTGTAAGTCATTCTTTCTACATCCTGTAAAAACAGAGATTTTAATTGAAAGATCCAGACATTTTGGAAAAGAAAAAAATGAAAATAACAAATTGAAAACTTGATCTGTTTCTATGGCACAATGTATGACATCGAGTTCAGGTGATTCTGGCAAAACAGGCGCATTTCTTATTGTTCCCATCTTTCAAGTGACCACTAGCAATTACAAATTCTAGTCTCTCTTTTCCTCCTTCCAAAGGACATAGCCATTTGAGACGCACATTTTTTTGTTATTGCTGCTTTTCCTTTTTTTTTTTTTTTGAGGAAAGAAAAGAAAAACGTAAAACCAAAAAAAAACCTGCCTTGCCTCAGATCTGAAATCCCACATTTAAATTCAAACCAGTTCTGCTGCAGCAGCTCCTCAGTGATGGAAGGGATTCATGGCAGTGAAATAATACTGTTGGCAACAAAGAAATGTCATCTTTAATGGAGACCAGCCCCAAGGATTTATTATTTATTATTATTACTATTTGTTGCTTTTTTTTCTGTTGTTTAGCTTAGTTCTAATATATTTCTGATCTTCAAAACGTGTTTCGTTTGACACATGCACAAGGTAGTAGCAAAACTGACAGCAGCAGGTGACGTTTATGCTGGAGCGATCACTTTTGCCGGGGTCAAAAAGAATTCCAAAGTGTCCCCAGTGTTCATAGATTAACATAATTTAGAGATCGTTTCCTTTCCTTTTGGGGGATTTGGCGTTTCTTTTTGCGGGTTTTTTTTCTTTTTGGGGTGATTTTTTAACTCTCTTTTCTCCTTCTTTTCTCTCCTCACACCTACTTTATCCTCGGCGGAGTCTCTGACTCGTGGGTGCGAGTCCCCAGCCGCGCCGGCACACCCGCGCGCGCGCTGAGCGTCAACGGCCGCCAACGGCTTCCAACGGCCGCCGGGGCCTCCTTTCTTCGCCCGGTTCGCCCCGGGCCGACAAGTCCCTGTTGGGGCCGGGGAGTGGGAAGAGGGCGAGGAAAGCGGAGGAAGGGTGCGGGGGGAAAGGTGTGAGATGAGGGGTGGCTGCCGCCGAGCGCTCGCAGACCTTGGGGAAGGGGAAAGGAATAAAAACAAACAAAATAGTAACAAGAAGGCGGCAGGGCGGCCCGGGGAGGAGGAAGAGGAGGATGAGCGGGGTCAGAGCGGCGGTCCGTACGGGCCACACACACGCCCGCCCGCCCCGGGGTGAGGTGGGGATATGGTGTGGTATGGCATAGTGGGGGTCTGGTGTGAAGCGTGTCAGAGCCCCAGGGCCTCGGCGTGCTTGCGGGCCTTCAGCCGCAGGTCGGCGATGCTGGAGTTCTTGCTGTTGCTCTTGGCGGCGGCGGCCACCACGGCGGCGGCGGAAGCGGACTCCGCCAGCGAGGCGATGGGCAGCCCGAAAGGCGGCGGAGGGAACATCAGGTAGGGAGCGTGGGCCGCCAGGTGCGGGTGCAGGTGCGGGTGCGCGTGGGCCACGCCCTCCAGCTGCAGCTGAGCCTGGACCTGCGGAAGGCGGGGAGGGAAGCGGCGGCAGAAACACGGCGTTAGCCACCCCCGCGGCGTTCGTACCGCAACCGGATAGCGCTGACACACACGCACACCGTGCCGCCGCCCTCCCCGGAGCCACCGGTCAGTGCAACCCCCGGGCCAGCCTCTGAGAGCCGGGCGCGGAGACGCACCTAGTCCTCCGCGCGTGTGAAACGTAAAATAAACATATATATTGTAAATACAGACCAACACACGGGCCCCAACGAGTGCTAAATAGCTAATTTATATATTCGTATATAAGCTAAATAGCCAATATATATAATAGCTAATTTATCTATAAAACTTAAATAGCTAATATATATAATAGCTAATATATATGTATATAAATATATTAATTACTTTTTTTCAGGGATGTTTGTTTATACCTTGCTAAAAACTCTTTGGCCACGGGTCCCCTGTACACCGGGGTGGTGTTTGCTTTGGAGCTTACTCGACCTACACAAACACGTGGGGTTGACTGAGAGATTTCAGCTTCGGGTAGGTTCGGGGAGTTGTGGGGGGAGGGAGAAGGGGGGAAATTATTTATGTATTTAATTATTTTGGTCCAAATATGTCTTAAAAAAACAAAAATCAATACAATTAATCTGTCAGCTCCACGTGTCTTTGAAACCGAGAACGTGGTGGAGGGTCCCTTTGGGCTGGGAAAATCGATTCCTCGATTAATTGACCAAAAAAAAAAAGAAGAGGGGAGGATACAAGCGGTGGCTGGAAGCGGGACGGAATTTCACCCCTCTCGTCCGGTTTTCCCCTCAGCGGCCTCCCTCGGGGGGGGGCGGGCCCCCTAGCGGCGCCGCTGCCGTCGGGGGAGGCCTCCGCAGCCCACCGGAGAAGGAGGGGGAGAACGGCAACGCAAGGGTCTGCGCAGTTTGGTCCCTTCGCCCCTCGAGTGGGAGACCTTCCTCCCACAGCCCGCTCTGGCGCCGAAGCCCACCCTGGACGGTTCAGGACCAAGCCGGTCCGTCCCCACGGGGTCCCCCGGCACTCCCCTACCCCGAGAGGCCAGCCGGGCTCTGCCACGAGTGAGGGAGGCCCCGAGGCTGAGTGCCAGCCCACGGCAGGCGGCAGAGGGAGAGAAGGGCTTAGCGCCGGGGTTGCGTCCCAGGACCGTGCCTCCCCCCCCGCCGGCCCCCTCGCCGGGCCCAAGGGGCGCTGAGCTCCCGACGACGGGCGGGCGGGCGGGCGCTCCTTCACGAAGGAGCCAGTGTTTAATACGTGCCAACTTGTGTATAAATGGCACTTGTAAACGTGTCCGGCTTCCTCCCGTGCAAAGGAAAGAGGGTCGGAGCTTGCCGGAGGAAAGAAAAATAAACCCAGGGCTCGCTACCTGTTGGAAAGGCATCCTTAGGGCTCCCATATTCACGTAGGGGGCCACTCTGCAGGCGTCTAGATGGCTGGCGGTTCCCAAGATCACACCTGCGGGGAGAGACGGGGATGGGTGAGCGGCGAAGGCGCGCCAGGGGCTCCTCGGCCATCCCCTCCCTGCGGCCCGCTGCCCCGACCCACCTTTGTGCATCTGGTTTTCCTGCTTTCGACACTTTGCTCTCCTGTTCTGGAACCAGACCTGTGAAAAGAAAACGCAAACAAAAACAAAACAACGGAAATAGATGAAGGCAGACTAGGCAGCTGCTGGGAGAGGGCTCTCTCAAGGGGGAGAGGAAGAGGCGGCAAGGGGCTCCCCACAACTTTGCTGAGGTCTCTCCTCGGAGCTCAGCCCAGAGGGATGAGCCCGTCTATGTGCAGCTGTGGGGCTGGCTTTTTTTTCGGGAGGGGCGGGGGGGAGAGGAAGGGTCCTGTTCTCTAGTGCGGTTTCTCAGCAGGAGCTGAACCTAGGAAGTGAGGATTGCCCTCACACCCGGGGCACCGGGAGCCGGTAGCTTCGCACCGAGACCCCCGTGCCCCCTTTTCCCTCCCGGGAGGGCAATAGAAGTCCTTGTTTGTGCCATCCGCCCTGAGCGAGGGGCCGCCCCAGCAAACACGCGAAATAATCCCACCCGCAGGCTGAGTGGGACCCTCTGTCCTTTCCAGTGACACCTCGGACATCCCGGGTACAGACGTCTGGGGCCCAGGTCGAGCTCCGGGTCTGGTCCTAAGGGACCGGACAGTCCACCCTCTCCCAAACTGGGCTTAGGGATGGTGAAGCTCTCCGAGAAGATGCTAGATACCGAATTTGAGCAAAAAGGTCTAAATCATTCCTCGCTCCCCAAACGTTAAAAGAAAGCAAACCCCTCTTCTGCAGCCTCCTGGACAGACAAGAGCACTATCTTTGCAGGCTGGGAGTAAAGAAGCGCTTATGCCCGGGAACTGCCTGCAATCCAGCAATCCGTATCCTGCCCCAGCTCCGGCCGCTCCTACTACAACGAGCATACAGCAGACCGCTGCGCCTTTCCTGCCTCTTTTTCGGGGGTATTCCAGACCCTTCTTACTCTTCCCCTTCCGACGTGCTCGGTTTCGCCGCTCTCCCCAAACGATCGTCAGAGACACTGACCAAAATGTTTTGCGGGCCTTTATCCTTACGCCAAAATCTACCGAATATGGACAAACATTGACTTTCGCCGCTGATAAAGTCTTGTAGCTGAGTAAACACCTACAACCTTTGATGTTCTTGCACTTGCCAAGAGCTCATACGGTTAATTAATACTAACTGCACTTCCTACATCAAACTTTCCCTTCAAGCTTTCTTCAATTGCCTTAATGATGGTCATTTACAACGGAGTAATTAGTGCAAAGAAAGGCTTCCAAAGGCATTAATTACCTCGGGTACCTCAGTGATTTTCTGAAGTAGGAATTGGCCTTCTCGGATTTGGAGCACCATTTTGCCTGCCTGGGGTGACTAGGGAAGAGAGTGAGGCCGACGGGCGGGCGATTGCGAGCCAGCAGACCGACAAACAAACCAGTTCCAGTCCTGCTCCCTGCCGGCTTGCGGCCAGCGCATCACCGCTGCCGCCTCTCTGCCCTGAAACACCCAGCTCGGCACAGCCTGTTTTTCCCTACGAGCAATATCCCAGTATTAACAACATAGAGCGTTTCTCCTTTTAACTGGGCCGTTAGGGATTTATATATATATATATATTTTAAAATATGAGCATGAAGAATATCATCTCGCTTCAGAGACAATAGTACTATTTTTTAAAATTTATTTATTTATTTTTTTTATTATAAATCCGTGCAGGAAATCTCCTTGTGTGTTTTCCCCACGCCTCCCCCCCCCCCCGCCAAAGTAGTGTAAATTGTCAGAAGGAATTTAAGCAGCCTTTAAACAACTTCTCGTGCAAATCAGAACATCTTTCAAACAGAAATTATATTTAAATCTGGGAAACGAAGTGCCCTTTCCCTTTAGCTATGAAAAAATAAGCTTATGAGGAATAAAAGTGATGAATTAGCCACTGCGTTAAGCGATAATAAATCAGGCTTGGTGTGATTCACGATCAATTCCAATTAGTCATGAATATGCTAAGTAAAGCGCAGTACACTGTTTTAGACAGTTATTTCTTCATTAAGGATCACTCAGTGATTTCTTTCACAAATGCTCTAATCTGATTTCCTTTTGATTTCCATTAGAGACAGTGAATAATGACATTTAATTTAGCCCTGCACCATAAACCCAAAGATATTTGTTGTAATTGAATTACTGCCTGCTCCTCACTATGGTCTCATAACTTTCAATTATAACCCTGACAGCTGGGTGATATGAGTTTCCAGTACAACACTAAAAATAAAAGGTTAATAAGGACTAGCTACCATAGGAGCTTCAATTTATTTACAGCAAATTTCCACACTAAATTGAAACTATATCCTTTAACAGCAAGGGACAAGAGGTGCAAATAGGAATTAGAGAACAATTCTGAAAGTATTAAAAAAAAACCCAACTTTTGCTTTTCCCCACTTCTTTTCTCTGCTTCCATGTATTGATGAGTATCAAACTCTGCTTATTTCCCAATTAATTATCCATTTCCACCTTTTTTTTTTTTTTTTTCTCCTTGGTGTGCTCTTTTAAGATCTGCAAGCACTTGAAGCACCAATTTTCCTGTAACTATGAACATCCTGTTAAGGTGCTGCTCAGTAATAAAGTACTTGAAAGAAAGAGTGCAGAATTCAATTACAAGTAATTTATTTTTATAGAAACAGTACATCAAGGCCTTGGAAAGATATTACAGAGCCCAAGTAAGAAGATCTGGGAAGATGACATAAGGGTTGATGTCCCCTTCAGCAAAAGTTTAATCTTTTCATTAATTTGTATGCTGTTGTTAGATCAATCTTCCAGGAGCAAGTAGGCCAGCAGCACTCTGAACCCCTGCAATATCCCCTGCAAGCCGCCCTTCCTAAGGCATGTACCTGGCACCATCCCTAGCCCTGCTCACTTTATACTGAGCAAGGCAAGAACTGAAGGGAGAAAAGAGCCTTTAAAATAAAAATAAATAAACCAAAACAAGAAGGAAAACAACCTAGCTACTCTATTTATTTCAGGAAATGCCTCCAGGAGGCAGCTGTTTGAAGAGAGGTAGTGCTTTACTTTGGCAAGGGCTGCGGAGAAGCGGGCCCTGCCTGCCTGCTCCTCCTGGGGGGTCATGCTTTAGGAGAGGGGAGGGGAAACAACACACAAGCCAGCCTCTCTCCCCACGGTATCTTGGGACTGGGTTTCTCCTTCTCTCACTCTGCCCTGGCGATGAAGGTGGGCACGGAGACCTCCTCCACCTGTGCACACATACCCACACAAGCACATGCATAGATACCACGCTTCAGCATGTGCACCTCTATCTCTGGGGTGTGAAGGCAGTTTGTTCAGTGGAAGGGTTGTCTTGGTGGCTTTTTCTTCTTGGATTTTGGTTTGGTTTAGGGTCTGTTAGGCCAAACACAGGGTTACAACCCAAGAAGGGATTTCCTTCAGGTTTCTCCTGCTCTGGGCCTTCTCAGAGAGCCACAGGTTGATCTTATTAATTGCATTTTTATATATATTATATATATATATACCTCTCTTTGGGAAGGCATTCCCTAGATGGCTTAAGGGAGGAGGGGACTGGTATTTTTCCCCAACATCAAACTAAAAATGTAATCTTAAAATAATCAATGTGGAGACATCCAAACAAACCCCATCTGATGGCCCCAGAACTACAGCAACCCGGACCATTTTTTCAAGGTTTCCGAAGCTAATTGGTATTTAGCTGTATCTGAAGCAGGGCGGGAGGGCCAAGGGGAGACGCCAGCAGATGGGGTGCCATGCATTTGTATGTCTGTGTGCGAGTCAGAGCGGGCACCTTTCCCCCTGCTCTGTCTAATCCCGTCCCTCTGCACCCAAACAGTCTAGCCTTATTCACAGCGATTGTTTCCTGGGCTCTTCTTTTTTTTTTTTTTTTCCCTTATCGGCCCCATGAAAGAAGGAGAGGGAAGAGAGTGAGGATTAAGGGGGAGTTAATGGCACGTTTGCAAGGCAAAGTATACTTGTAAGAAAACAGCGAGTCGCTCAGTTATTAGAGACTTGTCAACGCTATCACCCCCCCAACAATAAAAAAAAAAAAAGAAAAAAAAAAGGAAATTAAACCGCCTTCCTAGGAAACGGAAGGCACAGACAGACATTCCCAGAGCAGAATTACTGTTTGGCAGGACAGGTACAGTGGAGTTGCAAACAGCTTCCCCCATCACACGTGCTGTCTGTGCCTTCACCTCCCCGCTCTGGATGAAACGGGGCATTGTGCTAGGATCCGCAGGCAGTTAAGAAGTGAGATGAGGACGTTTCCAGGAACAGAGCCCTTCTCTTACCTGAACCCTAGCTTCAGACAGTCCCAGCCTCTGGCTTAGTTCCTCCCTCATGAAGGCATCCGGATAGTGAGTCTCATCAAAAAGTCTTTCCAGCTCATTCAGCTGCTCTAGTGTGAAATTGGTTCTGCTCCTCCTTTGTTTGAGCTTGGTCTGTCCATCTTCATCTTCTGACTTTACATCTTCCCTCTTCTCTTTGCACTCGTAGATCCCTACCGGGAGGGGGAAGGAAAAAACGACACTGAGCCTCTCCTCGCAACTCTCCGAAGTTTCTCTCCGCTGTGTACACGGGGTTGCTCTGTCCCCTCTCTCCTTCCCCAAACTCAACCCAGCCTGTGCTGGCGGGACGGGGGCATGCCTGGGCCCGGCTGGCCGAAAGGGAGAGCGGGGCCCGGAGGTACCGGGCGGGGCTCAGCCCCGCTGTCAGGTCCGCGCGGGGCAGGGGCACCTCGCCGGCCGGCCGAAGAGAGGGAGGAAGGGAGGGAGGGAAGGAAGGATCCGCTCTGCCTTGCCTGGCTGATGCCCCATCAGCAAAATTATATATATCGATATAATTGTATTTTCCTTACAGGGCGAGGAGGAAGCAGTGGTGTCGGTTGACACGGGCAGCTCGGGGAAGGGGCTAGTAGGGAAACCGCCGGTTCCCTGGTACTTTCAGGCGATGGGAAAAGAAGAGGGACAGGGAGCTCTCCGTCGCCGTTTTCTCTCAAAGTCACACAGAGAGGGTTATGCAAGAAGCTCCCCACCACCGTCATGGTGAAGGCGCGGTGAAAATATTTGCCTCTTAAAAGAAACTTTCCGCGGGCCTGAGACAGAGATCGTTCGTCCTTCTCCCCCTTATCATCCCTTCTTCCCTCAAATACTTGCCGACAGGTCGAAACCCGCGGGGCTACGGGCCTGGACGGCCAGGAGGGGGGAGCGAGCTCAAAGACCACGGGTGACTCCCAGCCCCTCCAAACCAGCAGATTCCACTCCCCATCTCAGCTCTCAGGGAGCCCAGGAAGGCTCGGATCGAGCTTCTCTTGGGCAGAGGGAAGGAAGGCTAGGGAGGCAACAGAGAAAGTGTTGCTTCTTTTTTTTTGCCTTGGAAGGGGATTTATTTTGCTTTGGCAAATTACCTTTCTTTCTTACTTCCCCCCACACACACTCTTTGCCTCAATTCCAGGCGGCCTAATTCACCGGCCCTCTTTTAAATCCGGCTAGCGAAAAGAGGGTCGGTGCTGGAGCAAGCGGCACGTCTGGAGCTTGAACCGGTTCCTCGGGATCCCCTGCACATCCCGGGGACCGCATCCAGCAAGGGCGCCGGCAAAGTCCCGGGCCCAGCCTGCTCCAGCTGCCGCCTTTGTCCCGCCTCACCTTCTGGGCCGTGTGGGGCTGAGGGGAAGGGGGCAGAAGCCACATCTGCAGATAATTCCGAATTAAATCTTTTTTCCTTCACCAAATACACGTGTTATATTTGTGTATATATGTGCATATGCACATATATATTAACCTATGTACTTGGGGCATCTCAAAACCTAAATGACTAACTGCAAACCTTAAGTTAATTGAACATAGTAAAACTTCCTGAACCGCATCAGTGCTTAAGCAAGGCGGGGACCCAAGACGAAGAGTTCGTTTTCAATTCCAAAAACTGTCCCTGACCGTATAACCGTTCCTCCTGGCTGGATATCTGCTGCAGAAAATTTTGGGAAGGGTCTGGCCTCCGAAAGGGGATGTTCGCCGCTTGGGTTTAACGGCGTTTTGTTCACGTTTCTCCGGGAAGCGGAACCCCTATGAAAAGAAG
Organism: Psittacus erithacus; assembly: GCA_009867235.2. Lineage (NCBI taxonomy): Eukaryota > Metazoa > Chordata > Aves > Psittaciformes > Psittacidae > Psittacus > Psittacus erithacus. The sequence continues at coordinate 124,642 of WYDI02003458.1, forward strand.
TGGGTGCTCACCCAGCAAATGCCTAGGGAAAACCAGGCGCGTTCAAAAGCCCCGTCTCCTTTTGGAGATCCGAGGCTACAGCATGTCCGTGATAGGTATGAAATATTAACGAGCACATCGGTGTGACTGAAATCACACACCAGAATCAGTTGAAATTAGACTGAAACCTGGAATGAATTTAAACTGTCACAAGCATCTCAGTTCCTTCCAACTCCTCCCTTCCATCCCTACCCCCAGCCCCTCTCCATAGATTAGATGAGCTAAATATACAACCAGAATTTCGATACACAGGGAAAAGGGAGAGTAGCAAAGATGGGTGGCTTTTCTTTCATTGGCGCTATATTTTTTAATATATTTTTATTTTCCTGCGCTTTTTTATTATTTTTTAAACCACCTCCTGTGGGAATGATGATTCCTTTAAACTGAACCCTCTCGTTTTGCAATCTCGACTAGAGAAGGAAAATCAGCTGTGCTGAGCTGTACTGGCTTGCGCAGAAATATGGATACCAGAATATGGGATTATGCCCCGTCTTTCTGTTTGGGGAGGGTGGATGAAAGAGAGGAGGATATTACATAAGCGTTTGGGCTGTAAATTAAATTGCCTTTCGTCCAATGTTAAATTAAACAAGATCAAACAGTAGGAAACAGCTGAAAGACTGGTTGTTGTTTCCTAACCTATTAACCGGTTTTTATTACCCCGTGCTAGCCAGTAGCTCCCCAGGAAGGTCCACCTGTCTAACTCGCCTAGAGACACTTTCTCAACTTTCTAATCCCCCCGCCCTTTCTATTCTCTCCTTCCCCTGAGAGCCTGTGCGGGATTTTTAGCTGGCTTGGTTTAAAATTTATTTTTTAGTTTAATTTCTTTCCCCTAAAGGAAGGAATGGCGTTTTTCTCCTCGGGCCCCGGGCAGGCCTGGGGAAGGCGGTGCTGCCCGGGCCCAGGTGAGAAGGGCAGGAGGGGACCGAGGGACCAGGCTTCAGGGCCGGCCAGTGGCTCTGTGCGCGAGGATGTTCCGTCTCACCGGGCCCGGGAAGCTCCTTCCTCTGACTAGGACAGGCTGACCAAAACAACACAAAATGTCCAGGGAGAGCCCTGTCCACATCCAGCTTTCTCCCACAATAAGCAGCAGCAGCATCCTGACGGCCCGGAAACAGGAAGAGCAGGTCTCTTATGGCATTAAAACTGCCCGGACAAGGTTTCTTCGTACAAAAATACACAGGCAGACAAAAATGTCTGACGTCCTGCGCTGCCCCCTTCCCCGGGGCGAGCGAATGCCTAATGCACAGGATCGATTTCGGATGTGAACGGGGGCCGGCCAGAGGAGGAAGGGGGATGGTGAGAGGGGAGAAAGGAACGAAGTTGCGAGTTATTTTTCACGGCTGTGTTCATATTATGGTGCAGGCATCTGTGTTTCTAAGCCTATGTTCCCGCCTCTGCTGGAGGGAGGCGGCCAGAGGAAGGAGGCATGATGCGGGAGTAAAGCCCGCTCCCCCACCCGGGGCCGGGGCCGGGGCCGGAGCCGGGGCCGATGCCGGCTCACCCCCAATGCGGAGGGCTGGGGGCGACCGGGGAGGGGGCCGGGGCTGCCGGTGAGGGTAGCAGGGTGGAGGGAGCCCACCCCGCTCTTACCTTCCGCCGTCCTGCCCGTGCTGAACTCCTTCAGTTTGTCCTTGTCGCTTTCTACGTGGTCTTTGAAAAGATGCACCGGGCAATGATTGCTGCTCTCAGTCATGTCCTGCAGGTTAGAGTCAGAGTTCCCAAGCTCCCTAGAGCGAGCCAACCCACTCTCCAAAACTTCCCTGTAAGTGATCGTCTCCTTCTTGTTGCTGCTGCCACTGCCGCTGCTGCTCTCTTTGCTTTTCTGGTCAAAAGATTTGGATACAAAAGCCGTAAGTTCTTCCATGGCTGCCCGGTGATCCTATCCACAGAGATCCACTTGTTTGCAGTTGGAGATGTGGCCGTCCTCCGCACGCTGTTTTTGCACGTAGAGGATGGGCTGTATAGGGTTAGATCACTCCTGCTGTTATTTATGCCTTTCAATTTGAGATCACACTATTTATACATGGCTACCTCAGCCCAACCCCCAGCTCTCCCTGTCTCCAGCAATTACTGACTGCTCCATAGTTGCAGGCGGACTCCGAGCAGCTATCTCCCCCACCTCAGTCCAGCAATTGGCTTTCTTTTCATTTCATCACTCTTTGGCATCTTTGCACCTTGATTCAGGGAGGTAAAGAGGCAACGGCGAAAAAGAGGGGGAGAGAGAGAGAGAGGGGAGAGAAAGAGAGAGAGGAGAATAAAAGGGAAGGATGGGGAAAGAGGAAAACATGAAAATAGGTATCTGCATTCTGTAAGCGGGTTGCAGAAATGAAAGTCGAGGAAGACTTAATTGATTGTAAGGACATTCTGTGCGTGGTAACACTGAGGGTAAAACCGGACCCACAGCTAATCAAATAACTGTGCTCCTGCAATTAAATGTATCGCTGTCAAGAGGAAAAGAAAATGAATGTTCAATAAAGAAAAGGTAATGAATAAAAAGCCGGAGATGTGCATTTGTTGTAATCATTGGGAATTCAACCTGGTTTGCTATTTGGCTAATTTCTCTTAATTCAATGATCAAAACAATCGGCGAACCAAAAATGCTGTTTTAAAAGTGTTGCCTGTTGTGGCGGGCGGGGGGTGCGCGGCAGAGGGGGAACGTGCGCAGTTAAACAATTTGTGGGGTGTCTCGGAGCTCCGTATCAGTGTGTTCGGAGGATTTGGAGGGGGTTGCTTGCCTGGGGTGGGGGAAGGGGGGATCCATGGGTAGGGGGGCTCTCTAGATACACGTAAATGTTGTAGGTTCTGTTTTCTTGTTTAATATTATTATGTTGTCTGAAGGTACTTTTGGGGAAAATTAAAACCTAAAACGTTTCTTTGGCGGTAGAGCTGTCCTGCTGCGTGCAGCAGAGGGGTGATTTGTTAACACGAGAGTTTGTGAGCGACAAATAGAGCATTAAATCCTCCCTTTTTTTTTTTTTTTTTTTTTCTCTGCTAGCTAACGAAACATATCCTGCCGGGTTTAGGACAGGAATGGCAATAATTTACCCACCTTGTTCTTGGTAGGCTGCAGTTATTTTTTGTTGTGCTCTTGGAATAATTATTTTTCACGTGCCCTGGCATAAATAGCTGCCTGAAATTCAGCTCCAGATAACAGCGACGGCATTTCCAGCGCTAACGCGCGCCGCCTCATCCCGCAGAGCCGTCTTCCCACCTATTTAGTTATTTCTACCTCCTCTCATCGGGCTTTAACGAGGGGGGTTATTTGGCATTTGGTGGAATTTTGTCTTCTGGTCGTTTCGCTTTTTGCGTCCTTCCCGTTCCCTCTTCCACCTCGACCTGGGGATAACCAGAGCCCATCACTATCACGCCACCCTCTGCTCTGAGTCGCAACCTCGCCGGAGCAAGGGGCCATTGTTTCTGTTCCGAGGGAGCGCGGGACTGCTCCGAAAATTGGCATAACATTAAAACACTAAAAATACGTTTAATTAATCCAAAGGTGCCCCAAGCACCCGTGTTAACCCCTCCCCAGGAGGAGGGGGGGGGAATAATAATCGGGGAAGCAATTAATAAAGGGCTTAAAAAAAAGTAAAAAAAAAAGAAGGAAAAAAAATCAATCTCCCCCGTGCGAATTTAAAATTATTATCTAGGGGGCAAGGATTGATCATTTGATCTCGGCACTGCAGATATCCCTGACATTTATTATATTGTTGTGTCTCGGTGTCATCCTTCCTCCAGAGTTCATTTAACAAGTGGGGGAGCCGAGGAAGCCTCACAACTTAACAAACAGGTCTTGTCGTGGCAAACGCCAATCAAATCCCAAGCTCTAATGTATATTACACGGCACCACATAAATAATAAAGGCAAACGATAGACGTGGTAGTAACATATGGCTGAGGAAGGATCCCGCCACGACGCGCTGCTTGTGCCTCTCTCATGCAGCCCGCGCGTGTAAAGGGCTCGCATGGATTGTCGCGCACGCTGGTGGCGAGGGGTTCACGGGCACAAGCGGGGGCAAGGACACCGAGGGGCTCCTGGGAGCTGAGCAGTCCCCAGCTGGGAAACTTTCGCCAGCCCTCGGCATCACCGTCTGCCCCCACCCCCGTCCTACCTCCCTAAGCAAACAGGGATGGATAGACGTTTCCTAGCTCCTAGCTCCCCCTCCCCCAGCCCCGCGGTGGCACGGTGCGCGTCGGCACGGTGAACTGGCACCCCCTCCTCCGGACCCCCGACTTCTCTTCCCCTCGCCCCCATCCCGCTCCCCTCCCCGCGGCTCCCCCTGTGACTGTAGCACACGCGTGTGCAGGTCCGCTCTTCTTCCGGAGATCCCCGGGTCCCTTCTGCCCCCCAGGACAGGAGCAAATCCAGCCCTCCTAAAACAGAGAGGGAAAAGCCCTGTTGCCCTCATCCCTTCGCATCCCTCCCCGCTTCCCGGCAGCTAGGAAGAACCCGATGGGAAAGCGGATCTCCCGTTCCCCCCCGGCTCCCGCAGCCCGCGGGTCGCAGCTCGGCCCGGGGCAGCCACCGGGCCCGCAAATAGCGCGGCAACCCGTGGTTCACCGCCGCTCCTTGCCCCTGACGACAGCGGAGAGGCCGCCGGGAGGGACCCCTGCAGACGGTGGGAACTTGCCTCAGACTCTCTCCGAAAGCGAAAAAAGAAACAAAGCACCGGAAAGGGAAAAGGGGGAGAGAGGGAGGAAACAGGGAAATAATGATTTTTTTTTTTTTTTAAAAAAAAAAAAGGCAGAAAAAGAGAAAGGAAAAAAAAAAAAAAGCAGCAGCGGTTCGTAGTCGCAGCCTTCCCCGGGATCCGGCCGCCGCCCCACTCCGCTGACCCCCGCTGGGACTGATGGTGGAAGGAGCGGAGGACAGCCCCTCTGGCGCGCACGGCCTCACTGCGCGAACCGTGCAGCTTTGCGAGGGATGAGGAGCCCGGCCTGTCCCGGCGGGGCAGCGGGGAGTGGGTCTGGACCCCCCCGCAACTCGCGGCCTTGCTGACACCTGGGGCACGAGATGCGGGTGTAGGCTAAAGTGGGGGGCACTTTTGACCCCTCTGCAAACTTTGGCTGCGAGTTCAGAGGGGAATTAGGCTTATTGCTGCTCCTGATAACGGGCTGGGGAGGAGGGACGGATGGAGGGAGGGAAAGAGGGAGGGAAGGAGCTGCCGTCCAAACCCCATTCCCTTGCAGGCGCGGAGCTCCTGGGACCTTGTCTCAAAACTGAGAAGTCACCAGCTCCTCTCAGAGCTGCCTTCGGCTCAGCTTCTCACCCTGGGTACTCCCCGGCTTCTCCCCGGCTTCAGCTCGGCATCCCGGTTACCCCTTTGCGGCAGCACAAGCCACCTCGATTTCCTTGCTCCCTAACTCCCTCAGTCCCTCTTAGGACTGTCCACCAGCGGCATGTTGAGGGCTCCCCTGGCAGAGTGGCCTCCGGGGCACCTGCGGGACACCAGGACCCCAAATCTTTCTCTCCCTCCCTTCTTTCCCACCGCCCCTGGGCACCGTACCGGAGTCCTCCGCTCTGCTGGGCCTCCTAACTTGACAAACAGGGGTCCTGCTCAATCCACTACCCTCTCTTTCCCCTCTCCTCACTTGCCCCACCGCAGAGCTGAGCCCGCCCCGGGTCCCCTCCTCCCCAGCTGCCTCGGGGATCGGTGTCCGGCCCCGGGCGCTGTGCACCCGGTGGGAAGGGAATGCGAGAGGACCTTTGGGAGCCGGGAATCTCGCTCTGGCAGGGAACAGCCCCGGACCCGGTGTCGCAGAAGAGGGTTTATTTAAAGCGGTACCAACACACGTGTTAGTTTTTACTCCTTTTTCAAAGAAACCTCATGACCACGCGAATTTTCTCGGAGTTAGACGAGAGGGATGATTATGAATGAATTTGAGCGTCACATTAGCTTTAAGCATTTCCAAGGAGAAGTATTGGATTTCATATTTATAAGGGGAATTTACATTTGTATATTTGCTCATGGTGTGACGTAGAGAGAGACCGATTTCCCCCTCCCTTCCTCCGCCCCCCCCCCCCTCCGGATTCAGCTTATTTTGGTAGAATTGGGGCAAATAAGCAAACAGGACAAACGGGTTTAATCCACGCTGTAATAAGCGCTGACCCTAAGAGTGAGATTTTGTTGAGGAGATAACTGAGTCCCCTCTCCCCTTTTCCCTCCCTTCCTCCCTCCCTCCTTCTCTCTCGTGATTAATTCAGTGACTGTAATCATGGGCATTGTACATCAAACCTTTCTGCTCACGCTACAGACTCCTGCAGATTTTTATTGGTTTACATGAAAGCGGGTAAACATATTTCAGAGGATGCCCTTTCAATCTGGCTCCATTTCCACAGCACATAATTCCAAGGACAATTTGTTTTAATAATAAGAATGGATGCGGTGTTAATGGTTTTCAATTTGTGTTAAAAAAAAAACCAACAACACACCCAAAAAACCCCTAGCATTAAATATTTATAAGCATCGATCGAGGGTTTCAGGATTTTACAGACATCTTAACACATTTCATAGACGGGATTTTCTTTCTTTTTTTAATTTAGAAACCTGCGTCGTATTCTCTTTTATGCTGTTTATTGATTTAAGCAACATCCGTGTCTCAAGTGAGAGACTAATAGATTTTCATTAAAATAGGCTCTCTTAATCCTGATTGTGAATGGATATGATTGATCCATTCAGCACACTGCACATCTATAATATTAATAAAGGACATTATCATGGCAGGACTTGCTTTTCCGTCACCAGGGCACTTTTGCATGCACACACACACACACATCCCTCTGCAACCTTAAAGATTTATTTGGGAGCCGTAAAACGGCCCACAGGAGGGAAACGCTTTGGGAAGAATACATTTTTGTATTAGATTTATTTTTTTTTTTGGGTAGCTTCAGTGGAAATACTTATTTAAAAAAAAATCTACAAGCCGCTTTGGCAACATATGGTGAAAATTACAACGGTTTCGCCGCAAATCTGATCTTAAAACATTCATGTTGAGCTTTATTTTTAGAAAAACATTTTTTAAAGGGGAGGAAAACAATCTTGCCTGAAAAGTTAAAAGAAGAACATTCGAAAGGCTCGAGTTTAAGCCAACAACAGCCTCCTTTCCAGGCTGGGGCTGCTGAGAGAGTGTCGTACCTGCTGAGTAGGTTCCTGAGCGGCCAGGACAGGAGCGGCTGCAGTAATTAATGGAGTATGACAGAAATGCTAAGGGCTTAATTGTCTTTATTCCGACTTGTAGCAACGCAACAGAAGGGATCCATTAATTCAGTACAAAACCACGCAAACAAGCCCCTCTCCGCTGCACGGAAGCACATGCAAACACACATCATGTTCATCTTTTCTTCTCTATCACAATTATCATTATTTTTCTTTTAAAAGCTGCATCTTTTCAGCTCCATGAATTACTCATCTATTCGTCACAGGCAGCCCAGACGCGTTCAAATCCTCACTCACCTACTTTTACTTCTGGAAAACTAAACATTCACGTTGTGAATCGCAATAAGCAATCGCCTGTGTGTATAATTAATTACCATGTACTGAACGAGCGCAACGGGCGAGTAGCCCCCTTCATTTCAGTCCCCCTGTCTAGCTCGAGCAGGATTGGAAGAGTCTACCCGAAAAAACATGGAGAAAGAAGGGGGAAAACAAAAAGTTTCGAACTGTAAAGTTTATGCTGCTTTTCGCAACACAAAATACACACACAGAGAATTGTTTGCCTCATCCAGTAATCTGCGAGGGACGCTGATATTTTGAACTCTGTAATAATGATTAATAAGTCAAAAGGGCATATTTTTCTTTTATGGTATGCAGCGCTCAAGGGAATATTCCGTGTATGTCTTTAAAATGAAGTAGGAATATTTACACACATGCACAGAGTTAGCAACAGCACCAAAGAAAAAAAAAAAACAACAACCCACGAATATTTCAGTGAACTATTACATTTTTTCAATTATTTCCCAATGAGTATTTCAATGAACTGTTACATTTTCCCAATTCACAGGGAAGATTTATGGGATTATTAAGATTTCTAGTGGAAATATTATACAGTGGAAGTTTATCGTCTCTCAGGGATTGTACACCATTTGATATCAATTTCCAGATGTTATGATCTTTTTTCAGAAAATAATTGAGTATATTAACTTCTTTCCTACAGAAGACTATTTAGGGGTTATTTATTTATTTATTATGTTAAGGGCACAACTTTGTCATGTGTCCCCCCTCTTCCCTTACCAGAATGAAATTGTTGAAACGTTTGAGTAAACTTAAATCAGATAATAGTTCAATACTCAAAGGAAGGGATAATTCATTTGCCAGTTTATTAAAGGCAGAAGCCCGGCTATTTACCTGTACTTTAAATAAAAACAAGGGACAGCCGGAGAACAGCCGCTCTCCCTTTTGGCTGCCCGCAGCAGTGGCCAGGAGGCGGTCGGTGGCTCTCGGGGAATAACGGAGCCCCCCGCAGGGTGCCGCGGGGAGCTGATGGTTGCCGGGGGTCCCCGCTGAGTCGGGGGCTCCGCCGAGACCGCACAGTTAAAGCAAGTTGGAAACGACATGCGTGTTTTTAGAGGGTCTTTTCGAGGTGGTGCTCGCCTCGTCCGGCTCAGTCCCCCTAGACCCCGCACACATGTGATCACTCACGCACAGGCGGATCCGTGCACACAGATGTGAATGCACAGACACACCGACACAGGCACTCACATGCACACTAGCCCTGCGACCCCCCCCGTAGCCGATCTTGCTGGGATCAGCAGCGGAATGCACACCCAAACTCTTCCTTACTGTCCCCCCATCCTTCCCAGGGCTTCGCCGGCCCCGCTACCTCCGTGCCGGACAGGGCGGGATGCCCCCCCCACCTCGGCTGCCCGTCGGGGCAGCGGTTATGTTAATGGCCTATCTCGTCCCCAGTCCCCAGTGATGCTAACTGTGGGCGAAGTGAGGTGTGCCGACAGGTTCCTCCTGTTTAACTCTGCCCTGACGCCTTGGGGGACAAATCGGTGGGTGCCTCAGCGGCGGCTCCCTCGGCGAAAGGTCTGTCCCCTCTGACCCCCACAGCCGTGGCCCTCGACAGGCAGAGCCCCCACTACTCCCTCCCAGAGGCCGTCGGAAGAGATGGGGTCGGCTGAAGTGAGATTTCACCCCAAGAAGGGATTAAGGGCTGCGGCGGGCTTCAGTGCCTCTGCACGGAGAGCTATGGAGCAAGGGGCTAACATTTCACAGGTTACCTGGCCTCGCGTTTATCGGGGCAGTTAAAAGGGAAGAAAGAGGTGGGGGAGAAGGAGAGAGAAAGAAAATCAACTTTAAGAGACCCTGGGTTTCAATAACAGCCTTTGATATTTTGACAGTAAAATGGAAAACACTTAACAGGAGTCAAGTTTTGATGTCTGAGGCTGGCAGCGCCCCCTAAAATTATATTGTCTTGCCTGCTGCTTCAAATTGGACCCAGGACCTTATAACGTCTCTCCAGGTCTTTATCTGCAGCCTTTCTGATTGCAAAACCATAATTGTATCGTTTTACACCAGCCAACTAAGCAAGTGCCAGTGGAATAAAATCCACAAAGTGCGCACACATACCAGCTCTCTGGCTAAAGCAGTCTGTTCTTTGCAAGTTGTAAAGGCCTGCAAATTAAATACCAATTACTGGAAGCAATAAAATGTTTTTTATTGCACGAAATCTACTTAAACCAGAAAAGAATAGTCGTTTTATTTTCTGGAGGGGAAGGTGGGGGTTCACGAAGACATATATTGGCAGAGAAAGATTATATACAGCGCCTGGACAGGGCCACAATGGAGACATTCTACCGCCAGCAGCAGGCAAGGCTTCCCCCTGAGTTCTGCAGAGGGGGGGCTATGCAGAGGTGCTTATGATAGGGATTATTGTAGGTGAGACTTGGGGAGGTGGGAAGCCCGGGAACAGTAGCTCTAGGTGGAAGCAAGTGAGTGGTGTGACCAAGTTATATGACAGCAGCCTGAGGTGGTTTGAAGCCCCCTGCCAAATGAGGCTCTAAGGGGCAAGAATAACATGAAGGAAAGGGGGGGTCTGCGAGGTAGTTCAAGAAGCAGCCTGCCCTCTCCTCCTTCCCCTGCCCCCTCTTCCTTCCCCTCTTTGGAGAAAAAGGGGTTACTGGCTTTCTACCCTGTGAGCATCAGCCTGAAAAGGCTCCTAATTCCCTTCTGTACTCCATGGCGCCCTTGGCAGGGTAGCCTCTGGGAGGCAGCATAGAGGGGTGTCCCCAGCAGGCATCCCTGGAGTACCAACCCTACAGCAAGGCTGCTGTCCCCCTTCAATCATTACGAGCTTTCTACAGAGTGAAACTACATCAGCAAACTCACTGGTGGGAGGATGTTCACCCACGAGACACCCTCAGCTTTGCCTGAGCTCCACTGCCCTTCATTGCAACACAGCCCCATGTCTAGCGCAGAAAAAGAAGAGTGGAATTAGCCAGAAAGCCATGCTCTGCCAGAGGAAAACCAGTGGGATAAGTGATGAGACAAACTTCATTTCATTCAGTCCTTGACTAGGGCATCAAAACCTCTCCCAGATACATGCGTCCCACTCTTAATTTCCCTGGTGTTTCATTACTCCCAGAACATCCCGTCCTTGTGGTTTTCCCTTACATTGTGCCTGCACTTCACCCTTGGCTTCACTTAACACTGAGAACTGCCCGTGGATAGGACAGGACACAGCCCTGGGGAGCACCTACCACACACGGTGGAGGGTCACGACACTTATGCTGACTGGGGCTTGCATTGTGCCTCTGTAAATAGGGTTTGAAAGAGCAGGGTTTATTTTTTCCAAAACATAGACAGTTTGAGGATTGCAAGCTTGTTTCTTAACATGACCCCATTCTAAGTGAACTAAATTCTTTGACTCACCAGAGTGTATTATACAGAGCCAGGCTGAGGCAACAAAGAGATCTTCCAAGCTAATTACCCGCAAGCGCGCAGGCTTTCTGTAGATGAATTGGATTTAGAAACGCTTGAAGACTAGACTTGACTAGACTTAGAAACACAGGGAAAACTGAAACTCTGCCATGTGTTTTACTGCTGTTTCAAGGGTTCCCTGTGCTTGCCATGTGAAATCTCCAACTTTTGAAACAACCGATTTAAGCTGCCCTGCTGCTGCTTGTGCTGAGAGGAAAGCAGCGGGCGCAGGGCTGCATGTTATACACAGCCCTTGCCAGGCTTAGGTGAGCATTACCCCCAGAGCCTGTATAATGCAGAGAGCCCTGGTATGGTGCTGGCATCCAAGGAACCCTCAGAAGCAACTGTCCTCGGACATCTGTGAAGTCACAGGGCTAACCTCCAGCCCCAGTGGGGCTGCTGCACCAGTGAGAGGATGATGCTGGTGGGGCTGCTGGCACCAGAAGCAGGCAAGTGGAATATTTTACTTCCTCTCCTCCAGCTGAAGTGGCTTTGGGGCCCCATCTGATAATATTCTTTTTTCTCAGTTGTATTTTCCCCCCACCTCTGTGATGGCAAGAAGTGCCCTGCCAATGATTTGCCCAGCATTTGCCAGCAAGGGCTCAGCTGCTCAGCAGTAAAGGTGCGGCAGTCAGAAATAGCTGGGTCTCCTGATATCAGCCCCAAGGAAATGGAGGCCCAGGGCTGACATCTGCAGCTCCCTATGCTGCACTGGGTCTTCATTTAATGCTGAGTGAGGAAAAGCTGTGGGAAAGAAAAGGTTTAATGGCATAGTAATGCTGCTCTTTTTGGGGCAGGGGGAGGGAGTCGCTGTCAGAGTAAAGACTGTTTATTCATTTATTTTTCCTTAGAGAGGGGAATTCTGTTCTTGACTTTGCCAAATAAGCAGGGCCCAGGTTGCTGCGCACCCAAATCACACCATGCACTCCCATTTACACCCCTTGCTGCGTGTCCACGCGTGCAAATATTCACCCATTGATGAGGCTGTGGAGGTTTCTGGTTTTGCTTAAAAACAGGCTACCTGCAGCCTCCCCTTAGTTCCTCGGGGTATGCATGAGCAGCTGTGGAGAGCTGCAAGGCTAGCCAACAGACCTTGTAGCCCCCACAGATCTCAATTAGTTTCTCTCAGGCTTCCTTTGGATACCTTGAGGTATTTGAGACCTTGAGGGGTCTTGAGACCTCCATGCGCTGACTTATTTGTAAAGCATGAGTTATTCACTAACTCCCTGTTATTAATTAGAAGATTATCAGCTCTCAGTGGTTCGCCTGCCTGCTGCAGGGAGGGTCCAAGTAAACCCTTGTATGGACCGTGCTGGAGAACGGTGTCGATTGCTATGGTGGAACACTCCTGCTTTCCACATTAAAGAGGAACTGGAGGGATATGAAAGGCTTTGGGGATCCTGAGTGCCTTTCCAGCCTTGGGTAACCCAGAAAGCAGCCTGTGCAGCTGCACTGCTGTGGGTTGGTGGGGGCTGTCCAGCCAGTCATGGAGGCAAGCCCAGGGATGGGGGCCAGGGGTCTAGGGAAAACATGCAAAGAGCCTGTGTTGGGCTGTGACGGGGAAAAAAACCCTGCATAAACCCATCTGGCAACAAGAAAAAGACAAGGAGCTGGGTGCTAAAAGTGCAAGGAGGAAGGGAACAGTTAAGTATATCGCCTCAAGACACCACGGCTTTTTAAACTAGTTAAATTGACTGTGGTCCTCTGGGAATCTGTTTTAGAGGAGACGAAATTGAATGCATCTTTAATTTGCCTAATTCTCTTCATCCTATATATTTTTGGATCCTCCCTGCACTAATGAATCCTTGCTGCGTTCATGGGGAGTGAAACTTGTTAGTATTAGCAGAGGTCACTGTGGCCTTTCTTCAAGCCATCACTGTCCTTCCCATGACTCTATCAGACATTCAGGGGGGTCATGCCAGGGAAGGAGAAGGGTCAGTTCAACCCCCCTGAAGTTTAACTGCTTGCCTTTTAAAGAAGGCACACTTTGATCTAAGGTGTGCCATCAAATGCAGTATATAGTTTTATATGTATAAGCTTTTGTACAGAGAAAAGGGAATCAAAGGTCAGCTCTGAAGTAACATGAAAGTCTTGATGCAGAAAAAAACCCATCAGTGAAAGAGAGAAGAGTTTGGGTACAAAAGAGGGTTTGGTGATGATGCTGCTGAAGGCCTCAAATATCTTGGGTTTATGATCTGTGGCTTAGCCAGGGTTTTCCCATGTGCTGTTGAGTGAGTCACTTTTTAATCTTTCTCTGCCTCAGTTTCCCACCTGCAAGGTAAGAATTAAACAGAATACGTTGTCTTCTTTTCATTTGTCAGCCTTATCTATACAGCTTATAGGGTTTAGGGCATTGCCTGTACCTTTGTTTTGTCTACTGCTTGGCGGTTTCTTGTTCCTTTGTATCTGTAGGCATTTTATGTAACACAGATAACAAGTTTCAAAGGTTCTCTCATTTTTATGTGTTTTTTTTTTTTTTTTTTACTTTTGGCCATATAGCTCATCACATCTTGTTCTCATGGGCCAAGTGCTCATGAAACATCTTCACAATGTCTCTGCGGGGTCTTTGCCGCTTACTGAACAAAGCCTTACCAGATTACAAGGAAGTAATAACTAACAATCACTGCTGACCATCAGACTGACCCATCAGACCTGTTTTGTTTAAGCAATGAGTCTGGACCACCAGTGGCCTGAAGATAACTGCTCTTCTTAAGACTGAAACACTCAACAACAGAGGGGTTCTTGTGACTTTTAAAGGGGCGATTCATGGAAAGAGAGGACCCATGCAGGATGCTTGCATGATGAACACTCACAAATCCTTTAACAGGGTGCCTGGGAATAGCAGAGCCCTTTTAAAAGTGGCCAGTCATTTATGTGTCTCCGTTCCCTCTCTAATTTGAGGTAGCATGTCCAAATTTAAAACCATGGTGTGTGTTGCCAATTCCTGTTTGCTTTCAACCCTAATAAGTTGTTAACTACCATGCTCTTCAAAAAGTCATGTCCCATGTATCTCATAAATCACTGAAAGGTGAGGCACCTCAAATTAGAGAGTGCATTCGAGAGGGTTGGTTTAGGTAATTACAAATTATTTTTTTCCTGTGACAGCAAAAGAGGGATATGATCAGATTAAATCTGGCAGACCTAGCTGGAACAGTTTAAGAAGTTACCATCACCAGCTGTTTATTGCTGTTCCTCTGCCAGAGGTTACTTCCCTCTCCCACCCACAGAAAGAGTGGGGTGGGAGTAGACCTTGGCCACTGAAAAGCAAGGGCCAGCGCTTTAGCTCAGACTTGTTTTCACTTTGTGTGCATACATAGCGTGGCATGTAGGGAGCAAGCATCAAGGACTACTATAGACATAGTTTGGACAGTCAAATGCTTACGTAAACATTTGGGACTAATTTCTCCTTTTTATAAATATGCCAATAAAATGCATTGGACTGTTCTGAATAATTTTCCTTATTTAAATTTTGATGTAATAGCTCATGTGATTGTTTTTCCAGAAGCACACAGATGCAATTGATTTTAAAAATAACTTACTAGCAAAACCCACTAAACATGGTTGTGTTTTTTGTCCCTTACTTTCTAAGATTTTTTAAGCTATTTTTTTTTTCTCTTTGTTGTGTTGCTTTCCCATGGCAAATGCTCAGGCTCTGCGGATGCAGACTTCATGCTGCTTGAGGGAGGAGATATAAAAATGATACTGTCCTTCAGAGAATTATAATGTGAATGATAGAGAAGAAAACTCCCTTTGTGGTCTATTTGTGCATTACCAGGCAACCTTCTTAATGCCTCAAGATCCTTCATGTTCAGAAACATCACCATTATATAATAGACAGACAGGATGAAATGTCAAATGTAAATTGTTCATGCTTCAAATTTCTATTACTTCTGAAGTGATTTTAAAATAAAACAGGCCCACTGGGAGAAAAATTGAATGAGTGTATTTGCTAATCCTAAATTGTAGTTTAAGAAAGATTTTTGGCAGTGGTGGTTGAACAGACATTTCTTAACATTGCTTTGGTTCTTTGGTTTGGGGGTTTTTTATTAGCAATTGTTTGGTAACAAGGCTCAACAGTAACCATTTTTTTTCTGTCTCTGAGTTAGATGTGTGATGCAAACCAGGTGACTTCATGTGGTTCTTCTGCTTGCTGAGTTGCACAGAAGATGTCAGAGTCAGGTCTACTACGGGAAGCCATTTTCGACATAAAGAATGACAAAGTAATGACTTTCCAAAATGATCATAAAAAATCTGAAATTTGTTTGCCAAGCAAAGCTATTTAAAGAATATTAGCAATGTTTTCTCAGTTTTTACTTTTACAAGTAATAAATAATGCACACTCCTTAGTCTACACCTACACTTAGTATTAAACAAAGCGTATTGTACAGGGGGAAAAAAAAAATGTTCACTATGAATTACATGACATATACAGCTGTAAGTGCATGTGGGTCAGCTGCAGAGCTGACCCCATTTAGAGCTTGACTAGGTGATCTGCTAAGGTCCTATTCTACCTGAATTATCCTATGATCCTAAAAATCATAGCTAACAATTAACCATGCTTCTGATGCACATGAAGACTGTAAGTCCTCAATGTCAAATTTGAAAGCCTCCAGTGTCACCACCAGTGCTGGAGCTGAGCAGCAGAGTGCACTTCATCTCTGAGATGCTTGTGATAGAACTGCCTGACATTTGTCAATGTGAAATGAATTTAGATGCATCACCATACTCAAAATACTTAGTAGTTTCCTGCCTTCTTCACTAGATGTTTTCAAATGCGTGACCTTAGGAATTAATTTCCGGGTGGGTCCACATGCCAGCCTCCCCATTTATGTTTAGGAGTCCAAGCTCAGAACCTGGGTAGACATCCACGCTTACTAAGTGTTCCACCACACTTACATTTTTCATTTGTCAGGGTAGTCTTACTGCTTCACTGTCACATCTAGGTGTAGGAGCAAGATCCTCAGAGGGTCTATTCAAAGCATTTAATTTAAGGCCTTTTTTTCCGAATGTCTCCCTAACAGGGAATTCCTTCATACGCAGATGGTAGCTATTAGCTTCCTAATATCAGGACTTAAATTAGATATCTACTATAGCCCATATAAACAGCTTCTCTCCACCCTCTCCACTCATAATCCCTTTCCTCTTCTCTCTGCTCCCACAGAAGAGGATGCTGCAGCCAGTCCATGCCAGGCACAGCTGTGTGTCCACACCAGCCTTTTGGCTCAGATGAGGAGTGTGCTCATCACATAAATCCAATGACTGTCAGATACCATGGGAAGCTGCGCATCAGAAGCTGATATGATGCACATCAGTCAGTCATGGGAGCTCATTGCTCAGGACCAGACTAGATACAGACCAAAGTAATCCCCTAGGATACAGATGACATGGGTATTAGGTTCCCAGAACCATTTTGCTCTAGAGATCAGCTCCTGCTGGGATGGGCTACTTGATGTAGACATAGCCAGGATACACTCCCCTTTTGTGCTAATGCAGCTCTCTTTTAATGTGTCCCTGGCAGCAGATAGAGATGAGATAGCTCTCCAGAATTTCTGTGTGAAGTACTGAATACTGGATTTGTTACCCCTCAGAAAACAGTAGGAAAATCTTTGTTTCTTCAGAAATCATGCTTTCTACAACTGTACTTCCCATGTCTTTCTATGATTCCAGTGAGCAGCGCTAAAGGCACCTGAAGATCCCCAGTAGTGGTACATAGTATAATACTTAACTTGTTCTTCACTGTATGAAGTACACAGATGATGTCAGCCAGGAACAAAGTTTCCTTACCTCAAAGCAAGGGGCAGTGTAATTCTAAAGAACTTAAAATTGAGAAACTAAAGCCTGTGGAGAGATATCAGACATGAAAACAGCTGAGAGAGAAGCTCTCATGATACCTGACCTCTGCCAATGTAACATCCAAACAAAAGTGTCAGTTTCACTAATAATTGCTTTCTTTGATAGTATCAACATGGTGGGACTGTGTAGAAGAGTAAATAAATAGCAGTGCAAGGAGATCTTCCAGGTCAAAAATACCCAGAGCTATTCCACTGATGCCAAATACTTGTTATAGTCAAGTCTACTTTTGTGCAGAGAGAAGAGACCACCAAGGACATGCAGTCTGACTGGAAACATGAAAATAAGCCAAAAGATTTGCCAGCCTTTTTACCGACAGAGCTGCAAACCACAATCAAGAGCCTTCAGTATTTAGGGCAGGTGCAAAGAAACAAGCAGATGGACTGGAGTAGGTGCACTAAGCGTCAGACAACTGCTCCCAGCACAATCAAACAGAGATTTGAGTGAGAGTGATGCAAAGACCCAGAGCCCCACGAGAAAGAGTAAAGAAGGAATAGATCTCCAGAGAACTGTAGAAGTCCTTCATGGGGACCACCAAAGTTTCCTGGGGTTATCAATCATCCAGAATGTGTAGAAATCTGTGACAGAGGTATTAAAATCAATCTGAATGAAGAATGAAGGAGATGACTGAGGGTTGGAGCACCAGATGAAAGAAAAGGTAGAAGGTATACATAATTTTGGCACCTAGACTAGCAGGTCATCAAAGTCATGCCAAAGCTATGTGCAGACTCTCAGTTCTGGACAACAAGAGAGAGCAGAAAAAGGGGGCTCCAGGACACTGGAGCCTCAAAGAACCCAAAAGGAGAGAATAAATCCTAATGATGCCAGACATGGGATGTAAAGGCAGAAGAGAGGAAAGAGAGCAATTGCTGACAACTCCTAGAAGTGGGTACATCTATTAACAAGAACATGACCACCCATCTAAAATTCCAAGAGATGTAGAGAGGAATCATCAGGCTGCACCTCTTGTCATGTTTGTTGGGGAATTGGGAATCTAAAAACACCAGCCCGTCTGTTAAGACCAAAAACTTGGAGCTTGGGAGTATGCAGATATGAGAGCATGTGCCAGACAGACCAGTTCTGCTGTAAAATCAATTCACCTTCCTCTCCTATAAGGCCTCAGGCTGGAGCTCTACTACATTGCTGTTGAAAAGCTGCAACAGTATACTACTTTAACTAATGGAGAAGGCAACAAATAGACAAATTTGGCATAGCCACTTTAACAGGAATTTTATTCAGGTTCCTGCATCCTACAGAAACCACTGACTAAAGTATGGAAGCAAACAGCTATGGTGAAAGCCAAACCCAAATAATGCATTCCTTCAGCTTAGCCAACAATATACTGCAAAATTAGAAGGCTGATTAATGAAGATGACATTACAAAAGGCAGCCCCTACAACTCCTACATAATTCAAAGGGTAAGTTGAGATACAGATGTTGATGGCTTAAATGCACACTGACACGGAGTGTGCTAAAGCAGTAGTGGAAAAGGAACATTTATAAATAATGAAAACAAACCATTTCAACAGAGTAGCTCTTCACCACAGTGGAAAATGCAGAACTGCTACTAGCTAGTGAAACACCAGTGTTAACGCCAACAGGAAAAGACTTAGTTCAATAGCTGAGGAGGATTCAGACCATCAACATGGGTTCAGGCAACCAGAGCATTCAGGGCCAGGAGTGAGGACTCAGTGCTCAGGGACACGCAGATGCCAGCATTCAGATTTGAAAGCTTTTCATGCACAACTGGCCTCTGTCAGGGACAAAGGTGGCAAAGGACCAGAGGTGTTACTGGCTCCCACTGTTCTGCTCAGCTCCAGGGAACCTTTTTTTTCAATGCAGTTTTCCTTGCTTATTCATTTTCTTCACGTTTAACCTTAACGGAGATTTATTTTGACTATTGGGAGAAGGGGAGTAGGCTCAAGCAGGTGCATGGGGCTTAAGTACAGCTTCAATATGCTTGGTTCTTTATGGGTATGTTAACAAAAAGCAAGCAAGAAAGAAGCTGCAAAAAAATGCAGCTAGCAAATGTTTTAGCATTAGGCCATATGTCCTTAATAACTATTTTTTGCACAAGTTACTGGAAGCTGTCTGGGGGTAAGAGTATTTAACTACTGAGTCTGACAGTGAGACAAGCGCGACCTAACAGTGGAGTAAGTACGTGTATTTTTAATGATTGTCTGTAATCCTTTTGCACTTGTAACTCACCAGTAAGTTATTCTTAATTACAAAAAAAAAAAAGTATTTGAAATTTCAGTAAAGCCCACCTGTAAAGTGGTTCTGAGATGTTTCATTGGTCTGAGGTGTTCTCAGATGGCTGATATAAATAAATTGGTTGAAAAGTGCCTGGTAGTGATTAAAAAGCATAAACAAGGCAAGATGAGTATCAGGATTATTATCTTTTTTTTAAGTCATCTGTGTATGTGTATCTATTTATTTAGGTCTCTTCTGACCTTTTTACAAAATTCACCTTTTCAGGATTCTCTTTTTCCACAGGTTTCCTCTTATTTATTCCCATGTCATCTGCAGCTCCTTATTCCCTCTGCAGTATTTCCTTGTATTGAATGTGTTTCTGCAAAGCTTTCATGGTTCCACATATTCCCAATTGCTCATTTGGGAAAAATAAAAGCCTTAGCTACTCAAACAATAGCAAAAGCCATGGAGTTAAATTTATATAAGAGAAGTATGACAAATCAACCAGCAAAACTCATTTTTGGAGTACCCAGGAAAAGATGTAATGAAATTCCACAGGAAAAAATGGAATTGCTCCACATACAGACTCCTTCAGGAGGCCACAACCTGGTCTCAAAATGCTTAGAGTAACCCCTGGTTGTTTGGGGCACATGCCACCCTGGTATAAGCAGTCATAATAATGGTGGGTTCAGAAAAGCTGTACACGATTTTATGTCATGGACTTTTCCTCTCAGCACATGGCTGATAGCTTATACCCAGGGATGGCAGCAAGGACTGGGTGCATGGACTGCACATGCAGTTTCCCCACAATATTAAACCAGGATGTTGTCCTCAATCCCCAGATGTTTCCCAGACATGGCAGAGTTGTGTTTGCGCACACAGTGCACTTTTCCTTTCTCACTGCTGCCTGACACCCATTATCTGAATTCAAGCAGGTTGACCCAAGCACACTTGATTATATAGAATGTACACTCATTGGATACCTAGTGTACGTAAAATATAAACTGCACGTTTCCCAAGAAAAAAAGTCAAGGGAATGCTGTGCCACGGAATGGAAGCATAGAGGAAATTATTACATAAAATATCAGAATCTACTGTTTATTTTGCCTGAACTGAGTGAAACATAAAGAGTCAACTGAGAATGTAGATGATGAAAAGTGAAATTGTTTTTAAATTAAATGCATAACTTAATCACATTTTAAAACGTAACATTGAAGGTGTTGGCTAATCAGAAGCAAAACTGCATTCACATCAATTAATTTTACTTCCCTAAGAGTTAGATGAACAGTTAAAGCCAATGGTGTGGGCTTCCTCTCTTATGCTGCATAAAGAGTCTATCTCTGCTGGGGGAAAATTTGCCCCAGTTCATTTATCTCTCCTACCTCAGCCCGTGCCGCATACCCCAGAGGGACAGCTCACTTTCACTTTCTGAAGGTTCTTTTTGCCAAGTCCAGAAGAATCCCAAGCATCAATTCAAGAGTCATGCTTAACTTTAAGATGAGATCAGTTTTACCCTTCTGTGCAATACCATGGACCCAAAAGTTATTGCCTGCCATCTTTGTAATTTATGAGGAGTGGCTATAACACAGTTTTACTCTGGTAACCATGTGCTTGGTTGCGGCTCATGCTCTACTGACAATAACATCCCACAGTTCAAAAACAAATGCTATCAGTTCTTGTAATAAATATAAATGCACTTATTGTCTTCTACTGAACCAAATAGGACCCACTCATGTTCATATTGGTCTCTATAGTCCTAATTGCTTCTACATTATTCATGCCCATATTACTATCTGTAGATAGGCATATAATAAAATGATTGCATTTGTATACCTTTACATTTAAGTGTCTCTGAATGTGAAGAACATAAATATCTCTTGCACAGTATGGACTAGTAGCTTATAATTTGAAGATATCAAGCCAGGTGGGTAATTTATCTTCTGTTTTTAAATAACAGCTACTTTACTATTTATGTGGCTTTATCTACCAACTAGCTTGTACTGTCAGGTATCACTAGAAGAATATCTGCTTTACTTATGCCTTCTTTTTCTACAGTGACGGTTTAGAACAAGGAAGATATTAAGGTACATGGCTCATTTAATCAGCAATTTTGCAAGTGTTTTATTTATGTCAACAAAGAACAAATTGTTTTTAGCGTCTGTATCTAGAATGCAGTATGCAGCATAAATTATTCAAATCAAAGCAACATAAATCTTTGTACAGGAAAGGCGAAGGCACAGGGTTCATTGCTGTGTGTTACAGCTTTGGATAGGACAATGACCTCTAATCAAAACTCCTCAATACAGTCCTTACACTTAAGATGCCAACTTGCCACTAAGGACCTGATTATCTATAAATTTATGGGAGCTTGCAATAAGTGGTGTTTGCCTCCTGATAATGTTTTCTGACACATATCAGTAGATTCAGCTGATCTGTGTTAGAGATTATTGTACAGAATCTGCAGTTTATATGGGCAATGAGTAGACAGAAGGTCCATTTGAGACCTTTAGCTATAGAGAAGCGCATAAGGAAAACTGTTTCCATAGAAACATGCCCCACAGCTGTAGTTAGTATAGGAAAAATAGTTTTATGATTATTTCAATGAAGTTCTGCCTTTTGTTTTCAATGCAAGATGCATGCAATAGGTTGTTACATAGCGTGATCTCAGTGTAGCTAAGGTCTTACATGTGAAATTCACCCCTAAGTGAAGGACCCCACATTTCTCTTGTGTGTTCCTAGTTTTATTAGATTGCATCTGCAGCAGAATGATTTTTACATAAAACTGTACTGCATATCAGGATTTATTCTCTGTATAAAAAATGCTTACTTTTCACTAACTCACAGAATTCTACATAAATTTCTGAGATTCTAGATAAAAAGCAAAGGATCAGATAAGCTTCCAACAAATGCAGGGGAAGGATGTCCAGTAACGCTAGGAGATGAGTCAGGCCAAAGGAGAACTGTAGGAAAACAGAGGATGGGCATGAATAATTTTCTGACAATCTGGCAACGTCTTCTTTCCATTCAGGTCATTTCCGACTGAGATGGAAAATTTCTAACCACTTCCCTGGAAATGACAAGGTTGGTACTTCTCCAAACTAGCTAATCCAAGACATTTTTAGGAGAGCTTTTGGTACTGCTTCTTTGCTTGGCTGCAAAGGCAAGAGGCAGACTCTGTCTTGTGGTAGTAAGAACGCAGATCCACACGTCCAGTTGAGATTTTTCTCCCTCAAGTTTAAAAAGTGTTAACAAGGCTGCAAATTTCCCCTTCCTGCCTGGCACGAGCATGGACTTTATTAGCTGCTTCCATGTACATATACAATGAGCAGAGTAACATGATGCTTGAACTTTTTCTTAATGAGTTTGAAATTAGTATAGCAGAATCGCACCAAACCAGACTATGAGCTGGGAGATGCATGACTAAGGGCTGGGTTTTGTGCACAAGTAAATAAACAAGCACAGCAAACAAGGATTCCCCTCTGAGTGTGCTGAAATCTGTTGCTATGTCAGCTATGGCACAGGTTGTGTGTGTTTATGAAAATAAGAGTGGATATTTTGTTTACTTTATCATTTGCACACTGGATTTATATCACATCATTCTGGACAAATTTTGCTTGTGGACTTCATGCCCATGCAAAACCAATGCAAGTTGAACTGATATCTGTCTCAGTGTCTCTGAAGGGTGCAGTTTTCCAAAAAACCACAATTTTTACCATGAAGGAAGACATCCAGATAAAAGATATTTATACAATCACATGTAATAGTTCACAGGGAAGGAGGAAGGTTCTGAAGTTAGATATGTACCCACATACTGTTTAACAGAGCTGTGCACCAGGGGCTCCATCTACTCGTCAGTGGTCTTGGTACGACACTAAGTTTTAAAGTTAAGTGCTTAAGTTGGTGCGGAAAAGCAGATTGTCAATACGCACAAATGACTCAGCCCTGCTTCAAAAGTGATGTCCTACAATCCACCAACTCAATAAAAATTAGGTTTGTAAATCCCAGGCGACTGATGCAGAAACTGATTTTGGTGGAACCTGTAGCACGGCTGCCATTTTAGGCAAATAGCTTCAAAATCTATCTCCTTGAATGATAAGAGGGAAGCAGTGGCTTCATATTTGCTAATTCTACAAAATCCCACAATAGCTCTATAGAAAAAGTAAAAAGAAAAAAAAGGTGAGATTTTGTGCAGTATTTTAGCAATGACATACTAAGACCATACCAGTACGAACTGGTTAGGCTGCAGGGGATTTAAAATAGTACTTCAATAAAAAATATCTTAATAATCCACAGTTCAGTAAGATATAACCAAACAATTCACATATACCAGACAAAAAAACACTCCCACGTGCTCCCAAAGCGCCTCCAAGGAAACATTTCTGTCCAAAACAGGGATCACTAGCTTAGTCATTTTCTTTTCAAGTTTGCAATATGACCCATCCTGGCTTTCCAACAATTACAGCAAGGCTTCAAGACGATTTTAGTCATAGCATTTAATTTGTTAATGGGATTTTCATGCACCCTTCCAAAGAAGTACCAAGAAAGTTGGCCTCATTGTTCGTGATGGCCAGACAAGGGAAAGAATAATTGTGTCATACAAAATCTATCTGTGTTCTCCCCACAAAGACATAATTACACGTTCAAAACCTAGAGAGGTGGAAGAGCCAGCTCAGATTCCACCTAAGTCTGAAGGATTAATCTCTATGTCAATTCTACTGGTACAAAAGATTTGAGTGTAATTTCCTTTTCTGCCTTGCGGTATACCAGATTGCAGAAGATTGTATGTATTACTTTAAGGTTCTCCAGAGAAAATTTCCCCAGACTTCCCTGCAAGGACTTTCAACCACAATACAGCATTTACTTACAAAGGAAGGGCATTGGAAGAAACAGAAACAGAGCACTTAGGGGGTGTAGGAAGCAAGTTTCAGAGCTGGCAGAGGTGATAAAAGAGGAAGAAAATTCATGATGGTATCTGAAGATGATGAGGAAATCTTGGCTTAATGAAAGGAAATGGCTCCACTGGCTCAGTGGAGCCCAGAATTTACTCCAACAGGGAAAATTGTGCTGCGAGGGAGATCCGTCAATAAAAACCAGGAGTCTGAGATACATCAGCAAGCTGAATTGCCATGTTTTTGTACAAACTTGAGTGCTATGAGCCAATACTGGTAGATGCACAAAAGAAGGGAGCTGCAGTGAAAAGGATCAATTAAACAATTCTTGCTGCTGGCAGAATCACCAAATACAAAAATTCTGACAAAAGACAGAAACAGAAACAGTTTTAATTTGGGAGGCTCAGTGCAGGCAAGGTATAAGCTTGTCCTCACTGTAAGCTGACCAGGCTGAAGGAGCAGCAAAGAGACCCAGCCTGCTTGAAAGCCTCAGCCATTAACCTAGGCATTGCTGAAACTTGTGTTCAATGCAGAGAAGCCAGATGCACAGCTGCTTCAGCCTAAATAGCTGCTCCATCACAACAGAGATATCTTTGGCTGCTTGTTTTGGGGAGGGGATTTATGGAAAGGGTATTTGCCTTCTTTGCTGTCAGGAAAAACATTAAGTGACTTCCACCCACCCCCCCCCCCTTTTTTACAGAAGAAAAAAGAAAAGAAGAAGAAACTCTGTAAATTGAATCAAAAAAGCAATGAGTATTTCTAAAGCTTCTGAAATTAGTTCAAGCACTTAGGCAAAGCTAATACAACTAGAGGCTTCTTAGAAAGCCACAGCAAAAGGGGGCTTTACCCTCATCAAACACATGTGACAGTCCCCCACCACGGGGAGAGATGGGAAACGGCCAATGCTTTTCGTGGTTCTTTCACCCAGCCTTCTCCTTGCTTTCTATTTTGACTGTATAGCGGGGGTCCATTTTAACGCTCTGGTTTTATTGTTTTATTTTGGTTTTTATTAGCAGTGCTACCCAGTGCCTGACTGGAGAAGAAGGGGAGAGACTCCAGAAAGGCAAATCCATTTTGTATCAATAACAAAACGTCGCATTTCTAAGGGAAGGAAAACAACAGCTTTTTAAAAACAAGGCTGTGCTTGTTTGTCCGCTGGTTCCTATGGAATGGCTATCAAACCAAAGGAGTCCTGGTGATTGTGTTTTGCCAGCACAGGCAGAACAAAGGATTATTAAAAATAATATAAACCAACGACATATGTTACCAGCATTAAAATTGACGCACATTCCTGCATAGCTTAGGGGAAACCAGGAGCTGGATTTTATCTATCTTTGACAAAGTCAGAAAATAAAAGCAAACTATTTCAATCTTATTACCTCTAACAGGAAGGTATTTCTTTCTGTCCGCTTGGGGAGGAATGTTTGGGGGAAGCAAGGTTTAGTTTGGACAAAACGCAGTCAATTCTTTCCCTCTCCCCTGCCCAGGTATAGCCAGCTTGACGCAGGCACTTCTCCAAGTATTTTCCCCACAAAAAGGTTATTAACCAAAGCCAGGAGCAACCAGACAACTGACAAAAAGTAGCAGAATGAAACTCACTATTTTCAGACCAAGAAAGAAATTTTCATGAGATATTTCATTTTCATATCAGGTATTGAAATTTTTTCATGGTGGTGGCTCTTAGACATTGCAGCCAGAAATCAGGGTCCTTTTGTCCTAGCCATGAGACAGATAATTGCACAAAAAGCCACCCCCACTTCAGAAAGCTCTCCCAACCTAGCCTGTGATGTCTATGCTACCACAAGCAGTCTGAAACCTTCCACTGAGGTCTTTCCTTACATTGCCCCTTAACCCACGCTCACCTGGTCCTTTGCACAGCCTGAGAATCTTCAAATGAACCCGGGTTTGCAGTTTCACTCTACGCCTGACCTTACGGCTCCCACAAAGCAAAGAAACTTGTTTGTAATGCTTGCACATTATGCCGGGATGGTGCGCTGTCAACACATGCAGTGTTACGGACTGGAAAATCCAAATACAGTTTGCAAAGCCATTGGAGGCTTTCCACAAAGTACTTGCAAGGGCCTCTCCTAATTGAATTTGCCAAAATTCACATGAACTCAGATTTAATCCAATCAGTTCTACATCCCATGTCTTTCAACATTGACAAAATATTTTTTTCTAATTGTGACTCTCTTATGGAACCAAATGAATCAGAAAGGGACTTAAATGAAAACCAGTCCAGATTGTTCTACACTTTAACCTTACATCTGTGCTTAATTAGAATGCTCAATTTCCCCAAACTCAAGTCATAAAATGGAAGTAATCTGTGGCCTGTTTGTCAGTCATTATGGGGCAGCAGACCTGCAAATCAAGGCAGGCTCAAATGCACAGGATCCTGTTCAACACTGCCATTGAAGGAAACATGGGAGATGTTATTGTGCAGCAAGCTGGACGGGGGTTAGAAGAAAAGTTTGCTGAGAAAGATGTGTGCGAATGACCTGTGGGCTGAGAAATGTGGCTGAGCCTTGAAAGAAAGGAGCAAATGAATGTGGAAAACATGTGTGATTATTTAAGGCTCCCCCATTCTGACTGCAGGATGCTCTTATGAAAGGCCTGATAATAACTGGTGCTGGACAATATCTTCAGCCACAGAAAAG
The DNA here is from genome assembly GCA_009867235.2 of Psittacus erithacus. Lineage (NCBI taxonomy): Eukaryota > Metazoa > Chordata > Aves > Psittaciformes > Psittacidae > Psittacus > Psittacus erithacus. The sequence continues at coordinate 151,188 of WYDI02003458.1, forward strand.
GCAGCAGTCTCCTTTTCACATCAAAACTGCTCTCTTCGGAGTGCCAGTACCTTCAGCTGGTGTAACAGCACAGCCCAGCCCTGCTCTCTGGTCCTGGTCCTGCTCACCAAGCAGGCTACCCATCCTTCTCTCCCAGTGCAGTTATGTGAGGGCTGTGCTCTAGATCTGAGCAAGAGAAACTCCCCACAGCCCCAGGTGACCCTTTCCAATGCCTTTTCTTTTTCAATGTCTTTTCTAGACCTGTGTAATTTCCCTGGCTCAGTTCTGCAGTCCAGCCCCACATTACTGCTGCACCAGCCGAAAACACAGCAAGGGAGGACTGGCATCTCCTAGAACAGCTTTGGCATCGGCAGCACTTCCACATGGAGCAACTCTCCAGAACACCTTGTCTTCTTACAGTAGCTGCAATTAACCCACATCCTTAAAAGTGTGAGAAAGGTTTGTCATCTAGAGTTGTTAAGGACGCACTATTTAAGGCTATGGCAAATCACTGGAGGAGCAATAAAACCCTACCCCACACGCCAAGGTCTGTCATCATTCATTTCAAACATGCACTTCAGAGTGTTGCTGTTATGTTGTTTTTTGACATCTTGAGATCTGCATGAGAAATCCCTGTGGACGTGCTGTAAATCCATATCTACAGCAGTAAGTTTTCATTGCATCAGTGTTATTAAATATATATATACACTTATATATATATTATTAGGCAATGCTGAATGAACAATTGGCCTTTAACTCCTCCTAGACTATTAGGTCGTACTATAGGTCAGTGAAAAAGTAATTTTCCCTAGATTTGTAATAAGGTCTGGGATTTGACCTATGACCCCAATGTCACAAGATATTCATTATCTCCACACAGATGATGTACAGGCAAAGAACCATATATTTTTTATAGAACTGGAAGAATTATATTTCATGGATAAACTTTATTAGATGGATTTTATTACCTGGATAAAGTCAATTAGCAGACCTCATTGATTTTGAAAATGTAACTTATTTACATTGAGTCATTCTTCTTGTGACCATTAGCATTCAAAACATAAACTTAAGCTCAGTGCACAGCTGAATTTTTTTTGCTTTCAGTGGCCAAATGAAAAGAAACATGAGAGAGAAAAAAACGCTGCTAACCAACCAGAACAGAAAGCTTATTTTGTATCAATGCAGAATGCTTCATTTAACACGTAACCAAAAATTTTTTCCTGGTTCTTAAGCTAATTTTGCCCCTTTCATTCTTAAAAAATATTAACCAACATTCAAAGTGTCATTTCCTGGTGAGAAGCTGAAGTGTTTTGCTTCCAAAGCAATAGCAACTTGCACTTTATCTTTTTGGAGTGTGGAGGTTGTTTGTTTTGCCTTAATTTAGTAAATGGTTTCAATCTCCTGCTTCTGGACTCAGGAAAAAATTTCACCATTCCATGAAAACATTCCACCCACACTGTGTACCCCTATTTACAGGAAATATTAGTGACATGTAGTAAGCAGCGTGTAAAGAGCTGAAGACATAATTGAAAGGTGTCTGCATAAAATATGCCCATATCAAAACAAACATGTCGCAAGAGGTTTTGAGAGGCAAAGGACTGTGAGCTACTTGTCCTTACAGTATTGTCCTTCAGCTGATTCCTGGGTACACTTCTGCACAACCACAAAAATCCACTCCTGTATGATAGATTCCTCGCTCCCTACCAAAATTAATGAAAAACCGAGGGGGAGTGAGAAGTCATCAGCAGAGAATGGAGTTCATTTCCTAATATTAGACTTCCTAAAGCTGGGTGTTCAAGCTCTCAGTTCCTGCAGCTCAGAGCTGTTGAGAGGTAGGAGCCCCTCTCAGCACTGAGAAAGCTCCCAGGGATGTATGAAGTCTGATTATGAGGAAGAAAGGGGCATAGGATAATGATATTCCTATTTCCCAATGTCGAGCACCTCCTCTGAGGGCTTCTCCAGATAAATGTGATTTAGAGCAGCTGTAAGGTTTCAGTGATCTCTGGCTTTGCTCAGGACTGGTGGTGGGGTGGTAATGCGTCATGAATAACCACTCCACTGATGTTTGAGGATCCAGCCGCTTAGAGCAAGGCTCGCTATTCTTTTTGGCATCATGAAGTAGATTTTATTTTGAGACTGAACTACTTGTGTGTCAGCCCAATGAATTCCTGTTAAAAGACTAAACCTGCTAGGGGATAAAAATCCATTACAAGTGAGAAGCAATTTACAGTAGAGAACTGACCTATAAAACCAACGCATTTCCATTGCACTAATCCAAAACATATTTCAGAAAACAGGTCTGCACTCTGAAATAGGTCTTGTTAAAGCAACCAACCTGTTAAAGTTACGGGCTTAGTGCAGCAAGCCTGTATATTTTAACAGGATTTTCATGTGTTGGGCTGGAGTCCTAGGAAATCTTCTAAAGTGATCTCACTGCTTACTGCTCAAAAAGTGGTGGGAGATTTAAAAGCAGGGCTCATCCCTGGGACTTCAGAGTGAGCAGCTCAGAAGGCTCTTTGCCTTTCAGACTTCTCTTCCCTCTCATTTTTGCATCGCCTCTCACACTGTCCCTTACACCTGGAACATTTTGGCCTCTTCCTATCTGCCAAATATTTTCCCTTCTCCATTTCAAATTCCTCTTTAAGTCACTAACTCACTTCCTCCTGACTTCTTGGACCTGGGGCCCCTGTTCTTCTATGCTGAAGCTTCCTCACTTGGGGAAGAAAGCCAGACGGCCGGCATCCGTGCTCTGCAGGCACCCCATGAAGCCCAAGAGATGTGCACAGTGACTTGGCAAATGACTCCCTGCAGTCAGGACAGGAGTGTCCCACATTATCCTGGAGCATGCCTCTGTTTTTTTCAGGAGTGGCCAGCAGTACTTGAACGGGGATCCTCCAGTGCTTGTGTAGGAGATGCCGGAGGCTCAGAGAGGGGAAAAGCAGCATCCAACTTTTCAGAAAAGCCAATTTCAATTCCTGAGGGCTCCAGGTCCTGCTCCGGAGCCCATTGAACTCTGTGGAAGGAATTCAGTGGGCTTTCAGTTGTCGATGGCTGGGGGATTGTGCCTCAGCTGAGAAAAAATGAGGTGCTATTGTGCAAAAGAGTCCTCCCCTGATAAACTATTTCAGTGGAAAACACCTCCACAAGCTGGAGAGGCTCACAGTAACCACTGGAAAACCCTTGGTGCTTGTGCTTTTTTTTTTTCCTACCAGTATACAAATGCAACTTCAACTCCTCCAGGTGCTGCAGTCATGAGTACACAAATTCTTTTAAAAATGGTAAATGTGAACAATTTTACAATAAAACAATTCACAATGTGACATATTACTTCATAGCAACCTGTTTTATTAGCATACAGATAGTAGCACAAGAGCTGGATTCAGCAAAGAGGGAAAGGTTCATATCTATCTACCGACAGCTGCCCTCTGCCTTGCAGAAAGCATAGACACCACTGAGCAAAGGCAGCAGCAGGGTTAGTTGCTGGGACTGAGGGATTCTGCTGGGGTCTGCCCACGGCTATGCCAAGATGCACCCGTTCCTCCTGCAGCTCCCCCATGGTTCCTTTGTGGACTTGTATTTGTCAAGGAGGATAAGGATGGCAGCAGGATCTGTAAAGCCAGAGACATCCAGGGATTTCCACAGGCAGCTGTAGAGGCTGTTTGCTGCTTGATGGGGGTCTGGGGCTGAATATTTCAATGCTGAGCATTGAACAAGGTTGCTGGAATCAGCAGAGACCTTGCGAAGAAGCACAGGCCCTGCTATCAAATGACTGCCTCCTCCATACTCTAAAGCACACAGAACGCCTTTCTATCTCTTCATCCTTTCAAATGGCTAACAAATGTTTCTGATTATGTGGCAAAGCAGATTTTCATATGTTGACAAAGCCTTGTTAATCAGGAGAGCAGGGCTCTATCTACAGAGATATAGGATATACAAGGAGAAATTTCAACACCTCATTAGAAAAATAAATTAGTGTCTTTTCTGAGACTGTGGCATGGGCAAAACATGTCCTCATATGGTATAAACACTCGGTGAGATGAGCTTCATAGCTTTGCCATGATTTCACCACTCGAGAGTGAAGTGGCCATCCCGAACTCACACAAATCAAAACTTTATGCTACCCTAGGACATGTTCGGCCTCCCCCTTCTTCTTGTGATGACCTCCATCAACCATCAGGTCATATAATTTAATATAGCACAAAATCTGAACCTCTTGACACAGATCCCCTCCTGCACTCAAGGAGGGACAGCTCTAATTTATACCAGGTGGCTTCAGACTAGAAGAAACCCTATGCCAGCTGAGGGCTAGCCAAGCACAGGTGTGCCCCACCCTGTCCCAAAATGCCTTTTCCTATTCTTTTTTCCACCCTGGGGAGGAGCAGATGTGGGAGGGATTCAGCAACACGGCTCTACACCAGCTGAGAGTAATGCCAAGTCTCAGCTAGTGCACCCAGGGGTCACATCCGAGATGATCTGCACAGAGGTGAAAGGAAGAATAATCTGCTCTTTTACTTTAAGAAAGAGACACAAATCAAGGGGAAAAACAAAATAGCAAACTGTAGAATTAAATGCATGAGAATGTTTAATATATTGCCAGAATGTCAATGAAAATGAAGAAGCAGATTCCAAGGAATCTAGCAAAAATTATCCCTTTGAGTCAAACATTAATAAAAGTCTGCAGTGATACAGAGATGATCTCATGCTCATGGTTATTTCCCCTCTGCAACTTTTTTTTCTTGGTATAGCTGTTTCTTTTTTTTTTTTTTTTACTCCCAGATGTTGTAAAGTTAATTGCACAATCACTTGTGTATTACAAAAAAATGAATAAAGAGTACTGGATACATGAGTCACTACAGCGCAGGACTGAAAGAAGGAAAATGAACTTCAAAAAAAGGTAATTTATATGCAATAGGAGAGCTGAAATTCTTCAGTGTTCTTCAGCCAGATCCTTCTTTTTGCAAGGAAGAACTTTTTAGTTCAGGCCAAAACCTGCTGGGAGCCTCTTCTGTACACAAGCTGCAAGAACAGCACAACCCCAGATGGAAAGTAATGCTCGCCAGTGAAGGGTGGTATAAATACAAACGCAACTAGACAAAAGTCTTTTGCAGACCAGTATGTCATAAGCCCTCTGTTCATTCTACTTCACTGTCTCACACGCAAGGCTAGCTGTAAAAAGCCATGCTCTTTAAGGCCAGCTTGTTTTGGGAAACACATGCACTCATGTACCATTGGCATTTGTGCAACCCATCTCTGAAGTGCATACTGTGCCATCAGCTGGTGCTGTTGATGTATGAAGTGACCCAATATGACTGTGAATTAGCAGGATTTGCACCTGTAAATATAGATGTGCAGGTTCACAATAATGTTTGGAAATTATAGACATTCCTCTCCCTTTTGAGAAAGTGATGGATTAAAATTTGTTTGAAAGTTCTTAGAGCTGACTTTGAAACATGGATTGAGCTTCTTAGCCAGCTCTTCCGACAGCATCCAGAAATATTCTGGTCCACTTCCTCACTGAAAAGAGTATATTTGTGGGCAGATACCAAAAAGACCAATCAGTAGCTTATTTACTTTAAAGAAAACACCATGCCTTTTGAAAGGCTTCCTTCCTGGTTTGGACTGTGCTGTACTCTGATTTTATGGCTGTAGCACATGACTGAGCCTCCTCCATAAAGACCTCAACCATGCAGGTCACTAAATACCCATCACAGAAGAGAGGGAATGATTCTCATGCTGCAACAGGGTGTCACCTGCCATCAATAGTAAAGGCCCTTGCGTGCAAACACTGAAAGAAAGGACAAATTTAAGGCAAATTCTGGAGACAGATAACATAGACATGAGAGTAGCATCTGGCCTTTGGTGAGAGCATTAAAATTAGGAGATACTTTGTCTAATAAGTAGTGGTGAAAACCAAGAGATTTCTAGGAAAAAGTAATTCATAGCTTCAGAGAACTGGAGGCACAGGGCTTCTCTTGTAATTCCCTTTCTCAACAACCATTTTCCCAGCTTTTTCCTGACTTTCTTCTGAAGACTAATGGGTCATCTTTTGGCACAGAGAATGACAGTTCACTACCTCTGACTATTTAAAGTTAACTTTTTGACTGTGTCACAAGGGCTTGGGGGATTACTTTGTAAAACAGATTTTTTAAAATACTTCCTTACTAGATTTGTCAGGTGATGAGACGTTTTATTAACTTTGTTGTTATGAATTTTTACCAGGTCAATGAGGAATATTCATTCCTAAGGGGTTTGAACTAATAAAACTGTAAAATGAAAAGCTGCAACTAGCGCTTTATCTCTTGATAGTTGTGTTTTAAAAACTGAATCTCATCCTGTGACTAATCCTGACTTTTTCTGCTTTTGAAAATACTTACATTTGCCTTTGCTGCACTGTGGTTTCTAAAGTCCCAACACCTGGAATCCTGTGAATATGTAGGAAACCAAATTTCATCACAAAACCAAAATGAAATTCTCCCAGTGTTATACAAAGAAGCATATAAATCCGTGATTGATATAGGTCCCTAAACTGACCAGGTTTAGAGCCAAGAGGGATTGTTGTGATTGTCTCACTACTTTTCATATGATCAAGCCCCTAGAACTTCCCTATATTAATTCATTCTTCAAGATTAAAAGCTGTGCTTGCAGAAGAGCTGCTCTTTTAAAAGTGTTTCATTTTGATTTAAAAATCTCCATTAATGAAGGATCCAGCATAAGCCTATGTAAATCATTCCAAATGGTTAATTATCCTTGCTGTCAAGAATATGTACCTTCTTTTCTGGTCTGAATTTGCCTCGCTTCAGTTTCCAGCCATTGGTCTTATTAGCCACTGTGCCTTTGTCTGCCAGACTGAAAAGCCGTGTATTACCTAAATCTTTTCCTTGTGGAGGTACTTACAGGCTACAATCAAGTCACTGTTAACTTTCTTTCTTGGAAGTTACTTAAATCTTTTCTTAATAGTTATTCTTTAATTGTTCTCAGAGCTCCCCTCTGAGCTCATGGCAATTATTTTACATCCTTCTTGAATTTTGGGCACCAAATGTGGACACAGGACCCCGGTGAGCCCAGCGCCAGTACCGAGAACAGTGGAAATAGTCTCACTCCCTATCCCTTTTCTTATACTGACAGGAACTGATTTAGCCCTTCTGGTTGTAGCAATGTGCCAGGAGCTCATACTCAGGTGATTTTCATCTTGACGACGAATACCATTTCCAAAATTTTCTACTTCCCCAAGCAGAGCTCCCCTGGAAGTGCAACCTGAGTGCTGTTTCCAGACTGATTATTTCACATTCAGCCACCCAAAATACTTCTCATTTGACAGGTCTGGCATGTTCTTTCTGTGTCAGTGACTATCCCTACACTGTTGTCTCAGCTTTGAAAGCTTTGAACCTTAAGTTATTGCTAAAAATAGGAAACAGCAAGAAAACCAAAAATCAAGGAATGAGCCTTCTTGATGGAGTCTCCCTCTCTATAATCAGATTTGGATGCACCATTTAACTTAGCTTCGCCTATTTAATGTGTGACATTGATTTTACAACATTCTGCTTTGTTATTCAAGACATGTGGTCCCATATGCAATAATGTTGGGATTTTATTACATTGCAAATACTGTTACTTCTATCAACCAACCTTGTAATCGCATTACAATTTATCCTGAGCTAGTCTGACAAGTTTCTTCTATAAATAATATTAATGATATTTCCTTCCTTTAAATGATTTTTAATCTGGTCCCATACCTGTTATTCTACTACTTTGTCAGGGTATGCTATTAGTCAGTTTTGGTTACTTGACATACTTCTTCTGCTTTTTCTAAATGTGGGTGCATCTGCTTTTTTTCTGAAGTCTTCCCATTTCCCAGAATTTACTGAAACTCCGTCATGCTTCTCAGCTCTCAGCCTGAATCTCTTGGACAGGATAACTTGAAAAAGTCCTATTTTGGTATCTATAATTAAGGGATATGTTTTATCATTATTACATTATCTAAATACACTACCTGTTTTTCTCCTCTTTTTCTCCAGCCAGGGTATAGAAATGTTTATTGAATATTTCAGCCTCTTATTAACAGTTCTGGCATGTCTAAATAGTTAGTGAAACACTTTTATTGAAATTCCTTTCGCTCTTTAGGTACTCAAAAATTCCTTCAACTGCTGTACATTCTGCTATAGATGAAGCCCTTAGTGACATGGTTTAGTGGTGGACTTAGTCCTGGGGTAAAAGTTGGCCTTGATGATATAAAAAGTCTTTTCTGACCTAGTTGATTCTATGATTCTGTAGCTTTCCCTTTATATCCTTTTTATCAGTTTTCTGAATTTCATAATTTATCCTTACTGTTATTCACTTTTGGTTTTTACCATATACTGGTTTTTAATTGGTTTGCATGCTACCTCCTCCCACATGCACATGGTTGGTTTTAAGCATTCTTTCTTGACTGAAGTTTTTTATCTCTTGGTTAATTTATAAAACATTATAAAAGAGTTCAGTCTTCCATATTTTACAATTTCCATCCTTCCGACATGACTCATATCTTAATTATTCCAGTTTTGTAAAACTGGATTCTTAGGAACTCTAAATAAATATATCACTAATGTGAACTTTATGTGGTTTGTATTAAACAGTCAATTTGAGCCTAAACAACCACTGGTTTCAAGTTCATAGCTCAGCTCTTATCTGTCAAGACAAAGCCAGTCCCAAATAGTCCTGTGTTGGTTGCCACCCTTTCTAAGCTAGAAATTGTCATCTATAATTTTGCATAATTCCAAGGTTATTTTTATACTTGGCAGCATGAAACTTCCAAAACATGCGATTCAGCCTGAAATCCTCCATGATAGCACAGCTTTTCTTTACACCTGATAGATGAGTGCCTAAGTAGCCAGTCATCTTGATCCTTGGTGTGATCTGGCAGGCAGCAATAGGCAGCAGCAGCCCTGCATCTTCTGCCTTACGTTTTAGAACAGCAGCCCATAAGCATTAAAGAGCACTTGGTTTTAACTCAGAAAGCTGATGCCATTTTCCATATAGACTGCCATTCTCTGTCCTTTTATGCTAATTTGATTGGTCCTTGGGAAAAAAGTTTCATACCACTGATTTTAACATTCCAGTCATGCCGCTCTTCCTTCTGGTGGCTCATAATACCAGGTGGAGTGTGTGTGCATCAGTCAGTGAACAAGTCCTTTTCCTTTTGATTATTACTATGTTCCTTGCAATCCTTGAAGGCAAGTAGAGACTTTTCTTCAGGTCTCTGGCACCTTGATTAATTTTGTTCTGGGCATCATGGTTTTTCTGCTTTATTTCCCCTTTGCCACCATGCCCTTTTGTTATTGTTTAGTTTAATACCTTTCAGACCATTCTAAGCAGCCTGTATCTCAGAAACCTAGTTTCCATCTGCTATGATTGCGAGACTAGTTAACCTGCCTTTCCTTCTCTTTCTACAAGAGAAAAGGTTGAAATCCTACTGGTTTTGCAGCCTGACAGATCATACTGGAGGAATGGGCATTCCTTGGTATATATGGAGCACAGCAGGTCAAAGTGAGACCTTCCTTAGCATGCAGGAGTTTTCTTCCTTGTTTGTTCACATACACAACAGTCAGTCTTCATCCTAAGATCATTCTTCCACTTTTGTTTCCATTCTGCTACTTATTTAATTTTTTTGATTAATTGATTAAATTAATTCAATGGTTAATTATTTATTTATCATCCGATATCACCTTCTATATGCTGTCCTGAGAATTGCTGGGCTTTGCTGGTCATCACTGACTTTCTTGCCAAGCAGAGCTGAATCCCAGATTCTGTTTGCCCTCTCTGTTTTGTAATAATTGTTTTTCATACATTGATTATCAGTAGAGTGAAGGAAAGTATTACGGGAAAAGACAGTGTGGTAAGAGAGTCATTGGAAGGAAAGTCAGCATATATTTGTGCTGTCAGTTTTACTGCATAATTTGTTGACTCTGTATATTTTATGTGGTCCAGAAATAGTTTCTGCATATCTTGTCTATCTACTGTTTTATGCTGTGATTGGGACATTAGTGTTTCATGGGTTTTATTGAATTTGGATTCTATTCTTTGGTTCTTGGGACAGATGCTAGTTTAGCAGGTCTGAACTGCAGGGGGCCTGTGGAAAGGTGAATTCTTTCTCCCAACATGACTTTATCCTATAGTATTTGATGAAATGATCCTAATAATGTTGTTTCACCTTTCCAATTGTGTTTAGCAAATTCTTTCCAGAAATTGCACAGCATATTCATCTCCAGAGCAGAGAAGGGCTGATTTTGCAGCCTAAAGACTGACAAACCCTACTTTTCACACACAGAGACCCATTTAGTCATTAAAAATTGCTGCTCTGTCATTTTTTTAAATAGGGAATGAAGACTGAGACAGGAGGATGCTTCAGGATGTGAAGCTAAGAAAGCAGTTCTTCCCCAGATAATGTTAAATCCTCAGCAAAAAGATATTGGCAAAAAAGCCCCAAATAATAACCTTTTCCTCCTTCAGGTCTTTGGAGAGTACTGGGAAAAAAACAGTCACAGTACATCCTGTTTGCATGACTTGTTTGCCACTACTGGTAGTGTTGAATGTTTGCTGCCTGACCCTTAGTGCCAGCAGACAAACCAGACCTTCTGAGCTGCTGGCACCATGTCCTTTAAAGGTGGCATGCACCAGTCCATGGTCAGCGAGGCTTAGACCCACTCACACAGAGATTAACAACAGTGCTGTAAGACCTGTTTCTTATTTACACTTTCACCCATCTTTTTCAAAGTGGTCTGTTCAGGGTTCTAACATAATCATTTTACAGAGGCAGAAGCTGGGGAAAGGAGAAGATACAGGCTTTTCTAGACTTTATATAACAAGGCCAAAAATTCAACTTTAATTTCCCAAGTTTCCTATAAGATGGTCGAATTGCACCACACAATATTTGTACTTTTCAAGTACCAAAACTCACTGTCAGCTCTGCACATGGGCAATGGGACAGAGCTGCACGTTAGCTTTAAAAGCACCAGCCCAGACACCCCTCTTAAATTTCTGTTTCTGTGTTTGCCAGCAGTCATGACACTTCAACACAAACACCAAACCCAGTCCAGGCAACAGAAATGCATTCCAGCTCCAAGAAAATAAAGCAAGCATTTGGAAAACAAATGGTGGGGGTAAATTTGGTTGACCAGGTATCTACTAGGAGTTTTTTGAATTTTTTTGTGATTGAAAATTTATATGTTTATTCCTATAGGGCTCAGTGTTTCAAACCCAGCAAAACCAACACAGCAATAAAGTGATGGGTGATGCAGCTCATGAAATTACCATGAGAATATAATTAAGAAAATTTGCTTCTACTGTACTTATAGTGCCCCAGTGGAGAGCTGTTGGGTGGGGTAACAGCTTAACTGATACTCTGTAGGGGACTGGTCTGTAAGCCATCACAGGCAAAGTATATGTATTTGTCCCTTTCAGGAAAGGGCTAGAAGAAGAGAAGAAATAATATTCCTTTGCATTTTGCATAAATTAGTGGCATCAGTCAGATGTTGCTATGCAGCTTCTTTTGGCTGAATCCTGAATCCCACAGGATATGTAGGGAAAGTGGCCTCCATGATAGATGTTTTGTGCCAGAGGAGAGTATCAGAAATTGATTATGTTTTGTCTTGCTTCCTAACTGATAGACCTTAAGAAGATAACTTGAAATGTTCAGAGGCTGAGGTGGAAAGGAGGAACAAAGTGAATGACATTTATGCCTGCAAAGGAAAAACAAGATAGTAACAGATGTCAGCTGTGGAAGTTGCAGACTATGTTTTGTCATCCTTTGAAATACACGAGTTGCTGCTACATGTATGAACATCCAGTTAAATTGGAGAAGGAAGCTGTGCAGGAACTGAATGAACACAGTAGAAACCCAGCAGAAGCTGGAGAATAAGAGCTGGAGCCAAGGCTACCGATCCTTAATCCCTCCTCTCTTTTTGATGCACTGTCTGACCCTGTAGAGATTAATGCCAGAACCCCACAGCCACCTAAGCGCTTGCTTCCACTGATTCAGTAATCTGGAATCTGGTAAAGCCTCACAGATGCATGGGGTTTTTTTCTACTGTGTTTAATAGGAGCCCAAAGAAGCTTGGTGCGAGTGCTGTAGGTGTTGTTCAGAATTCAGAAAAAGCTTCCAAATGCAGCAGATTTCCTCATCAGAAAGAAAAAAAAAGACCAAAATTTCCAATATGCCACTGTAAAATGAGGTAATCTGGAGATTGTCTTGGTTCTCACAATCCTTTGAAGCAACTAAGCAAGATGTGCACTATCAACGAAACAAGAAACAATGTGGGAGGAAAGAAAATACATTATCTATATACAAAATAAATAAATAAAAAAGAATACACCACTGAAATGACCATCCATTATAGTTCACTGTTTGCAAATACACTTAAGTAATAAACTCTCATTAAAAGGAGAAAAAAAAAGCGGGGAGGAGTGGAATAATTGCCATTATGTGTCTGAGAAAGTGTTTTTCCATTAGCTGCAATTAATACAGTAATGGTAAATGAAAATTATTTCCCATTTTGCACTCATGGTAAGAAAACATTAAGGAGGAAAAAAAAAAGGAGAGAAGTGAAATGAAAGAAAAACAAATCATGATAATTAATATATGATGATTCAGTATCATCTCTGACCTGATCGATCACCATGAGGTTTTGGTTTTATTTAATTAGCGTATGGTAATTTCATGCAGAATCCCAGTGTGCCGATGAAAACTGGCAAGTGAAAACATTGACCTTCTGCTCACATATGCAATATCTTCTTACAGTGCTAACAGCCTATCTGCATCAATGCTAAAAGGCTTCCATCTCACAGGAGAGCCCCTGTATCGAGGGGATATCATTACCGCCTACAGCGAGATCAGGCTTTGGCTCCTCCTGGTGCACAGGAGTCTGGGGAGTGAAAGGGATATAGGACTGCCAGAATAATAATCGGGTGCTATGAGATTGTGGAGTGTTGCCATAAACTAAAAATGAACAGACAAGTTTCTTTTTGTTTGTTTTAGTAAATGTTATTATTGTTATTTATTATGTTCTTGGTCATCAGTTTTCTCAGAGTTGCTAACAAAGTGTCACATAAATCCAGCCTGTCCCTTTCTGACCCTTATAACATCATGCAATTTTCCTCATTCACTATTAATTTGAGATACAAACTAATGTGAAAACATGTGTTTTATTAAATGTCAAGTTTTCTACTAAATACATTCTTTTGCAGTAGGAAGCAACCGCATTAGGAAAAAAATACCTTTAGCCAGACCTCCTGCATACTTCTCCCAATACATAAGCAAAAAAATATTCATGTGTTCCATTTGCCAATTGCAAAATAATAATAATGTTTGATGGGTAAAAACTCATCTGTCAGGAGAGAAGACGAACGATTCTGCTTATTGAATGCTATTGACTTCATGGGGCCAATAAAACAACTTGCAAATAAAAGAAAGAGGGACCGATTCATGTCCTCAGATTGTGTGACGTAGCCTTTTTCTGTTTGTATAATGTTGTGATTAAATATGGTGGGGCCCTGGGGAGTGAATTTTTTATTTGAAAGTTAAGCCAATATTAGCAAAAAATAAAATAAAATTAATCAAATGGCCCAGAGCATCACAGCCACAGTTGATTCCAAGAATGTTTGGTTACAAAATGAGCAACTGACTAATTGTGTAAATGCTGTTAATTAGCTGTGCAGAGCCCCTAACTGGGCTTTTCCCTGTAACTAATAAGAAATCAATTAGCTAATGAAGTGGCCGTTAAATGCTATGCTAATCTTAGCTGGGATATTTTTAATGTTTCTTCTTCTTCTCTTTTTTTTTTCTTCTTTATGATCCTTCCTAATTGCCATTGCCATACGGAGCTCACAGCTTTCAGCATGTCTAATGAAACATCATTATATCATAACTGGCATTCTTGGAAGAGTTAGTGGCAAACCTGCTTCCCAATTATTTTTAATTGCCAGACATACTCATAACTGGGCTTTTTACCAAGTAGTTCAGATCCCTGCACTGTCATGTAATATACCCAAAGACTGTGTTTTCTTTTCTTTGCATATGAAGCATGGTAGTAATATTGGCTGCAATAATGGAATCACGTAACACCCTAAACAAGGAACCTGTGTGGGTGCCTTGGCCCTTCCTTTGATTGGAGCCTGTGGAGACTCAACATTGCCTTCACACTGAATGGTTAAACCTAGACAAATCTCAAGGAGGTTTTGCCTCTATTTGAAAACTTCTGGTGCTCAGTAAACATCTTTCGTCATCAACCATTTCAAGCTAAGAAGGTGGCTGTAGCTTCTGGGCGCTTATGACAAAACACTGCCATTTAGCAATTATTAGGATTAGCAATTGGGGAGTGTGAATGTCTTCAGTGATTCCTGCAGATTTTGTCACTTTCTAAAAGAGTTCATTATCACCATTTATTTGTGCCTATAAGTTCCAACTTAGAGAAAGCATAAAATGTATCTTTTCTTTAGGTGGCACTGCAGCAAATTCAACATCTCTTCTTTAACAGAGCCCCTTGTAAGTGAATGGAGGCAAGACTGAATCCCAGGTTTTAAAACACTCCTGCAGCTAAGAGTTTTTTTATTTACCAACCTGGCATCTATCTGGTAATGGCATCATATTTAAACCCTGAATCTCAATGAACTTCTCTAAATCTACTTGCGCTGAAGTAGGTTATGTGTCAGGATTAGACTGCCTCCTCCCCACCCCCCACAATACAATAGTCCTCAGGACATCTGTGCACAAAATACGTGCTTTTTAAAAGAATGTTTTCAAAAGGGAGTCTTGTCTCTCTCTTTTTTTTTATTCCCCTTCCCCCCCCCCCCCCTTTTTGGCTAACATGCAAATTGAATTGGTTAATTCCGCACCCCAGTTTCAGGAAATCTGCCACCAGCAGCTGCCACTGTTTCAGATGTCAGGAGGATGCAGATACACTGTGACATTTTGTTCATTAAATAAACAAACCAGGTTCAGGCTAACAACATTAGGTAGAAAGCCCCATCAATTCTTGTACATTTAGTTCACATAATAGGAAGTGACAATTGTTCCTTAGCTTCATAAGCACTATATTGAAGAACAAAAGGAAAAAGCATACATAATGTGGCAACAGCAACAACAGTTGCCATAAAATCCTGCAAGGTTGATTTAGATTAATGAGGCACATAACTTTTTGCCCAAGGCTACTTAAAATAAATATGGCTACGAACATGGCTAGTAGGGGAGAGAAAAAAACCTCACGATTTTTTTTTTTTCTCTCTTACATACTGTTTTGGTCTTATCTATTTGATTTGACTACCAAATAAGAGAACTACTCCAACAATAGTCCCTCTGTAGACAAACGAAAAAGATCTGCAGACTATAGTAGTAGAAACACAAAAAGAAAACGCATTTAAAAAATTATCCAATTTTTGTACATTTCAGTAGAATAATATTTTATGAAAAAAAAAGTTAATTAGTATGTTGACCTTAGGTTAAAAAAATAGAGATATCAAGAATTCAAATTAACAGCCATATGTCTTTTCCATTGCTACAAACCAATCTATCTGAAATACCATTTCTGGCTTTTGCATCAATCAAATGTATTCTGACTTTTGCGTCTAGAAAATATAAACATTAAATAGCCAAAATAGCAAGTACAATTTGTCAGCTCTACAACATATAACATAAAAGTCACTAAATCTGGAAGTTCATTAATGGGCAAAAAAAAAAGGTGATGCTAAAGAGTAAAATGAGTGGTCTATCCAAAAATCAGACCATCCTAAGGCTTGGATATTATAGATAAGTCTGTCAGTCAGACTTAGACTGAAAGGTACAGACAATAGAAAAAAATCCTTGCACATTAATATGTATAGCACCATGATGTGGCTTTTAATATTCCAAAGGGACTCCAGCAACTCCATGGGAAAAAAAAGCCAAACCTAAGACTGGCCTCTGCAAATCCTCACCGATGGCACCAGCCCTGCTACAGGATATGCTATATGTATGTACAAAGGTTAGTCCTTTGTACTGCTGGTGGTTTTTTGGGTCCCTTCTCCTTGTGTGTCCACCATCCCCGAGGTGGATGCAGTGGGGTGCTCAGCAAAGGCATGGGGTGGCTGTCCATGAGGATGCTCATCCCATTGTGGGCAGCTGCTGCTGACCCAACAGCAACACCAACATCCGGGATTTTTCTGGAGTTTCCTGTCTCCTTTGTCCATGCCCTGACCCAGTCCAGCCTCACTCCACCCTGGTCCCTGTCCTCAACATTGCAAAAACCCTGGAGCCACTTTGAAGCATCTTCAAAGGCCCCTCTACACCCTGGAAGCCATCAGGGAGATGGGGGTGTCATTCTTGGTGTCCCCCTCCAACAGTATATGTGGGGTTCCCTGCCTCCACTTCAAGATTTCTTGCTGGCACCATGTTCAGCTGGTGGGTTTGAAAACAGAGTCTCATTCAGACCACTCCCTACTGCCTCTGACCATGCAGAAGCTGAAGAGAGTGAATTATTCCATAACAAGTTAGCATTGATTTAAAGAGAGGGAAGTTTTGGCACTTCAGTTCTTATGAGCATATTCCTGCATAGGGATCCCAGGCTCACCCTTTCTGGAGAAGGATGATACATGGTGCAAGATGAGCGAAGGAGGAGTTTTTTAGCAGATGTGCAGATCTCATGGTGCCCTGTGGGCTTGAAGGGCTCTTGGGTGCCAGCAGAGCCCAAAACAAGTGCTGCTGAGAGCAGACAGTACATTCTCAGTGTCAGCTTCCTAATGGTCTCAGGGTGTCCGTCAGTAGATAAGCTGTGGTGCCTCCCAAGCCTGCATGCAGGTGGAGGACAAGGAGATGCTGTGGTTCGGAAACAGTGAACAAGGTACCTGCAAATTTGCTCCTGCTTTCTTCCTCACTCACTTTCATGAAAGCTTCTCCTGGTGTGGTGTTGTGAGAGCCACAGATGAGGGAGAATCTTGCCAGGAAATTGTAGGAATGAGATGGTGGAATCAGTAGCATAATAAACCCCCAGTTTGGACTAGCTGCTGCTGGGAGACCATGGCAGTTATTTCTGCTGGATCTCCATAGCCACAGACTGTAAAGCAGCCTGAGTGTTAAGGGGATCTGTGTTTTGACTGGAGAATGCAACGCATCCAAAATTTAAAAAGAAAAAAGCTAATATTTATTCACTGGGTCATTGTAGATCACATTAATTTTAGCAGCAATGGAAGGCCCAGATTATAACAAGTAATTTGCTTCTTCTTTTCTGTGTAATATTTTTCCTCAGGATAAGACACACACGTTCTTAACTTTATGTATTCCCACTCCTTGGAATAACTTTTAAAGTATTTCCCCCCCCCTAAATCTTAGGAGGATGGGGACTTTACAGTGGACAAGGAATTTTTTTCCTTTTAAATGAGCCAATTAATTTCCCTTGTGCTGCAGTACCTGAGACACACAATTTGCGTGAATACCATTCCCATGATAGTGACATGCCTATTTCCAGTAAAAATATGGAGATCATTTTCATTTCCTTGAACAGCTTTTTAAGTGAGAAAGTGTGATAGATGATGTTTTGCAAACTGAAATAAGCACTTCAAAGTCTGTGAAAAAGGTCAGATACAATGACGCAAGAAATGAATCAAATTTAGAAGACCTCCCTTTAGAAAAGTAACCATCATTCTGAGTGGCATTTCCAACAAACAATAAAATAACAATAAGTTTTGCAGATATTCTCTTGGGTAGGTTCTTAAATTCACTGATATTTCACTGATATTTCACTAGCAGGCATATGTATCTCCCTCCCTCTTTCCCTCTTCCCTCCTTCCCCTTTCCTTTCCTCTTTCCTTTCACTTTTTAATTTCTTCCTTTCAGCATCAGGGTTTTGCCAGACTGAAGTCATAAACCCAACCCTTGATTTTTCTTTTACACCAGACATAAGCATTTGAAAACCTTCATGAGCTTTTAGATCTAGACACACTTTTTCAGTGCAGTGTTTAAAAACTCTCATTGGGCGTCAGTACTGGAGGGACAAAGAGCAGTTTTAAATCCTGCCCCTTTGGTAAGCCAAGTATCACAGTCAATGTGAGTAACAAGGAGGGGAAATATAAAGGGAAGCAATTTCATTTCAGGAACCTGTGAAGTTTATAAAGCAAGACTGAAAGTCCCAGTCACTGTCAGGGAAGGGCTGCCCAAGAATTTAAGACCTCAGAGTAGAATTTCAGTAGGTTATCAAATCAAGGTGAATTATCAAATCAAGGGTTTGATACCTGTACAACCAGCTGGATTTAAAATTTTAATTAACAGGACTGCAGCTTTTCTAATGTAGATGGGTATGTTTGTCAAAAAACAATGTGAATTTGAGCAAGTCAAATGCATGTTAATCATTAATTTCAAAAACAGCTTTCACACTGTAGGTTATGCATCTCCAGGAAAAAAAGAGGTAAAATAGGAATACATGTAACAAAAACTATTTTTTAATCATTATTTATTTTTTACTATTAAAATCTACTCTTTAAAAAGTCCTGAAATTATCTCCAGAACAAAAGAAGGAAGAAAATTCACACTTGAATCTGTCACCACCTCCCACCCTTCCTCGCAGACACCAACTACCACCTTTTTGCAAGCATCAGGAGCTCAGCAGAGAACTTGTGGCCTTTGAAACATGGCTGATGTCTTCACCAACAGGAGGGTACCCCTTCCTCACAATGACTTCAAGTTTCACAGCCTGGTGTGTCCTTGATTCCTGGAAATTTATCTCATCCTAATTTCTCGAGAGCCAATTAAATAAATCCCTATGCTTTACGTCTGTAAGATTTTTAGCTATAAAAGCTGCCTTGTGGTACTTCGTCTCAGCCAGTCTCTAATACTGCTCTTTCAGCTATCCAGGCCGGCAGATCTGTGCTGGTGCTGAGTGCTTAGCTAACAGCTTCTCCCGAGCAGCTATGGAGATTGCCACAAACTCCTGGGGCTCGTGTGTGCATGGGAAACACTGTCAGGAAATGAAATTTTCCCTCCCCATAATTAATAAGAGCTAAATATTTGTGGGTTTGTTGTCACTTTTTAAAGTACTGAAGCCAAGTAAAAAAAAATATGAACACTTCCAAATAAAAAGTAAATATTTCTTCCTAAAGGAGTTAAAAAACCCCCAATGCTGTACAATAATGCATTCAAAAATAAAACCCTTTTTTTGAATTTTGGTTAAGGAATTCTTTAACAGTTGCTGTGAGCATG
This sequence comes from Psittacus erithacus, assembly GCA_009867235.2. NCBI lineage: Eukaryota > Metazoa > Chordata > Aves > Psittaciformes > Psittacidae > Psittacus > Psittacus erithacus. Next base: position 170,362 of record WYDI02003458.1, read on the forward strand.
TTTTATTGCCGAGGCTGATTCACTATGGTATGTAAGCATGCATTAAATGTTAAGCACATGAGTTATCTCATCGACTTCAGTGTGCCTGTTTTCATTCTGAAAGCAAGCACAAGCTTCGGAGCTCTGCGGAGCGAGAGGCTAAGTTAGGAATCCTCCTGCTAGGCATATTGCTAGGGATTGTACATTTATCGTACATTTTGCAGAGGTCATTACATGGCGTACTATGCTTATGAATAAACCATGCTTTTTATAAGAACTATTCTTACTTTGGAAATTCTGGGGTCGTACAAATGCTTGGCAAGGCAGGAGAAACAATATGCAACTGATCTGCTTGACAGCATATTGCCAGCACATTTTTCGATGAAATACATTGAGCCCTGAAAACAGATAATAGGCATTCTTTCTCTGAAATATCCAGACCATCTCTCAGAGCATGGCTTGGGCTATGCTGTGGAAGCAAATTCCGAGGACCATTTTAGTTCACTTCTCATTTTGCTTCTCTGCAATATCCTGTATAATATTCAGGCATTTTCAGGGAGAAAAAAAGAACAAGTGTTTTTTCATGAAAGGGTACAAACCACTCAATTAAGATTGGGGTAAACCTCATTGTAGCCACTCTTTGCATAATATTTAAACAATTGTGCACTGGAAGTTCCAAGTTTATTTTTTAGATTTGATTTTCTAAATCAAAATCCTCATATTTTAGTTCTTACTAAGCCTCCATTTTGAAACCACACCATTTGTTCTCTGTTTTAAGCAAAATGAATACTGGATCCCACACGAAGAATTTGTAAAATCAGGTCTAATACATGTCTTTACCACTAGTTGTCATATCACTGTGATTAAAATATGTAACATACGGAAAGATGGACTATCAGTTTGAAGACTCTGTCTGAACTCACTTAAAGGAGACACATACCAGAATTTATATTTAAAATGTGTCAAGGGATGCATTTAAAAAAATATTTAAAGCTGTATTACACCATTGAAAGCCACAGAAAACCTGTCTACAATTCTGGATAAACACTTCTTAGCCCATTACGTGTTGCAGAGATCATTTCTGTAACACACTGAGCAGAAAAAGTACATTTTGTGCTTGTCCCATCAATTCAATAAGTTCATGCAAAATTATTTTAATTACTTTTATTGAAGCACTGTGTACACCAACGTCAGTGCGTATTTTATAAATATTATAAGAATTGATTGAATTACTCACTGAGGATAAATTATCTGACAAATACAGGCATCTTCTCTGCTTGTGACTTCTTTATTCTCTGACTATATTCCTTCTTGCATGGTTTTTTTTTGAATAATGAAGACTATTCAGCCAGGGAAATGCTTGCTTAGATTGCTCCTGATTTGATTATGTGCGATTATTTGTGAGACATGAACACGTCAGTCATGTGGGCCTGATCTTGCTTGAGCGGCTGGTTAGCTGGAAGAGAGTCTCAAGGATCTGGGGAGGGAGCCAGGTGTTGCATAGGCATGGAGGCTCCTGTCCTGGAGCTACATCTTCATCGCTTCTCACCCAGTCTGTCATCTGCGTTCACAATGTGTCATGTACAGTCTCCCTAGAAAGCTGATTATGCAACAAGGATCACGGTCTTAACTGAATCAATGTGTAATTAATAGCTTATAAAATTTTCAATGAGTGAATGAGGAGCCCCGCCTGGGGATAAGGGGGATTAAATGAACAATTAAGATGGGACAGGGGCCCCTTTTCCTCAAGTGGATTTGGAGTGAAACGAAAACGGCTCAGCAGCACCTTGGTGTTGAGACCCACATAGAGGTGACACAGGTGTTTAGGCAGGTCACAGATTTACTGTCTACTTAGCCAGAGCCCATATGAAGCCAGAGGCTTTAGATAAAGTGAACCCCATAACCAAAGCCTATAAACAAGGATATGAGGGTGGGGAAGAAGAGGATGTGAGGGTCTAGACCTCAGAGAGCCACAGGGCTTGTGAGGACCAAGTGTGATTCTATCCCAGCCATCCCTGCTGGGATGTAACATCCACTGACACTGGTGGGATTCAGGATAACCCCTCTGCTCGCGCCTGGCATTCATCCAGTCCCTGGGTAGCCATGCAAGCTAGCGGGCAACCCTTTCCCAGAGTCCTGCTTGACAAACTCTCAGGTGGTCTGGCTGTGGTAGGTGAAGGGTGTCAGGATGTAGACATCCACCACAGCAGCCAGCAGAAAGTCATGCATGCAGGTTTGCCAGGGGACCCCAAAACTGGGCAGTGTGGGGGTTTGCTGACAAGGCAGTGGCAGAGTGGCTGGGAAGGAGGTCCCTCTGGTGGGCATTGCCCAGCCTGGGGAGGGCTGCAGAAGGACATCCCACAGCTCTGGGCAGCCCCTGAGTGTCACAAAGACAAATGTTGGAAGGAGAATACTCGGCCAAGCAAAAGACAACAATTAATATTTCAGTTTGCTCACAGATGCCTTTGTCCTGACTGCTACCATGGAAGTTCACTGTAAGAAAGGCTATTGTGTTGACAAAAATGTGTGTGAGCGAAATGTTTACACAGAGCAACTAGAAGAGGGCGAGAAAGCAGCAAAAGGAAAGGGTCCCCTGGAACTGGGTGGGTTTTCAGGAACACCACCATTTCCTGCAAGTTTGTTTGTTTCTGATTTTACTGCACTGAACCAGTTCTCATAGTGGCAGTATTGGCTCCTTGTTGCCCAGAAGCAAAGTTGCGTCTCTCCTAGACATGGGCTGCAGGTGGCAAGAAGGTGGCCTCACTGGGGCCAGAGCCCCAGGGCGTAATCAAGGGGATGGATGGGATACATTCCCATCCTGCATCCTACTGCCAAGACCTCTTAAATTAAAAGAACTAGACCAAACCCTGCCTCCAGTGTGCATCTAGGTCTGCCTCTGAATTCAAACAAAGCTGGATGCATATGGGTTTGTGCCAGATTTGGCCCTGCTACCTCCTTTGCTCTTTATGCAGCAGGAGAGATTTGCTGCCTCAGGTCCAAGGGATGGGGAATGCAGCAAAGGTAAAAACCTGCCAGTTCCCAGCACGTCAGGTACCCAAAACCATGAAAGCAGCATTTTGCTGATGTTCTCTTTCATTGAACATTAAGCCTCCATTTGTTTTCCAGCATTTGATGTTTCATTCCTAATGATCTCTAGACTCAGTACCAAAGTTGTCTTCTTGACAGCGAATGCCAAGTGCGATTACTCACCCGGCTATGGATCCTCACCTCCATCTGATGGCTGTGCTGAAGGAATGCCATCATCGTGGGGATGGCCGGCCGGCTGCCGGCAGCCAGAGCATCCTGCCAGCCCCTGCGCTTTCCTTGCTTCCTCCCTCCCTCCCTTTCTCGCTGTCTCTCCCTTTTTTTTCTTGGGCTTAATATAACTGCACAAAGGCAATACTAAATAAGGCAAATATGCTTTCCAGTAACCAAAACTGACAAAAACAAAGATGACATGTTTATATAATTAGTTACACATCTAACTTTTTTCAGCTTTTCTTCCATTCAAATATTCCACAATGACTGCATAGCCCAGGCTATGAGTGAAGCTGAAATAGACGTGGAGCAAAGAAATTGGTCTTTTTTCTCACTCCTTCTCTATTTTTTATTTTTTATTTTTTTTGTCCCTCTAAAAGCCATTATAGACCTAAGGTAACTCCTGAATCTTGGAGTCCCTCTGTGACTGCTTTCTGCTGTGAGAGCAATTCATTAAAAGTTAATTAAAAGGTGAAGTTCAATATGCAGTTTCCTTTAGCTAATCCTCCTAAGGCAGCTTCATATGGCACTAATGTATCCATTTTGTTGATGTTAGAAAACAAAAAGGCAAGATTGTCTAATTAAGAGGTTGGTGTTTACAAGAGAGAGGTTTTCTAATTGGTGATTCTGAGTCCAAATTAATCTTAATGTTGCTCATTTAAGCATTCTCAGTCTAACTTGGACTTCTCCCCAACAAGACCTTGCAAAATGTGAATCATTTCCAGGACCTTTGACACGATAGTATCCAGCCTCCTTTCTCCTTCTGTGCTCATACCCCTTTGGGGCACAATTCAGACCCCCCTTACTGCCTGAAGCTGCTTTCCTCTGGCTCTGGTGCAGGAATCTTCCTAAGGCCTTTGCTGGGCCAGCTGGCTCTTAAAGGTGGGGTTTCATCTTTGTCTTTCACCATGTTTTCACTCAAATATCTAAATATGTGTTGTATTTCTATTCACATCAGTTATTCTTCTAGTAATACGTTTTAAATGCCTTACAGAAATGAACACACTCCATTTGATTATGCTGGTGCCAAACATATTTTTTGTTTAATAAAAGACAAAAGTATAATAACTGTATTCATACTAATTCTGGTTTCTTTTGACAGTAGCTGTTGACTTCCTCTCCTTGCAGTGGGAATACAGAAAAAGAAAAAAACACTGCCTCCCCCCCTTAAAAAATATGAATGTACACTGTCCAGATATACTTATGAGAGAGGCCAAAAATATCCAAAACTGCTATCACTCAGCCAGTTTTGGCCACTTGGACTTTAATTTTGGAGACCATGCTGGTAACAGTATGTGGAAGAGATCTACAAATCATCACAAAAATAAAACACCTCAAGAGGAAACCGGTTCTAAAATACAGGCTGTTCAGGACAATTCTTTCCTTTTCAAAAAATGGGGATGCTAACAGTGATGGAACTTGATACGTTCATCAGGGACTGTCACAAAACCAAATTAAAATTGTAACTTGCCTAGAAAACGAAAGTGCCACCTCAGGGCTAAGCAAAGTGACTTTTTATTTACAGTCTTTTACATTTACTTTTGTTTCTGCAGTCTTCATCCGGCTCTGTCCTCCAGTGTGCCAGTGTTTTTCTCTGTGTATATGACTACCTGTTTCTCCTTTAAAAGAAGTCATGTAGGCAGAGCATTTTCCACTTTCATCTCAATGTACTTCATGCGGTAATCTTAAAGCTCATCCATAATATCTGAAGGTTAAAAAAATATCTCCTGCCAATACGACACTTTTCCTCTTCATCTCTATCTCCTCTTGTTTTTTCCTTCTCATTTGTTCATTTAAATTCCTGGCCAACAACAGCCAAAAAAAAAAAGAAAAGAGGGTAAACAAGGGAAAGGCCTCATTTCTTTGCAAAACCATGGAAAGCCCCATACGTCTGTTTGCGCTTCTCCAAAGCTGCAGACATGTTGTGCCGGATTAAGAGTAGTGTGGTTGGAAACTATTTGCTACCCGCTAAAAAAACCTCTTTTGGGTACGCCCTCTCATTCAAGGTATGGAGGCTAAAAGTGGGACCAGCCTGTTACAATTCTAGCTTGCAAAATATACCAAAAAAAAAAAAGAAAGAAAGAAAAAACCTTGGTTCCCATAGAGGAACGCCCAAGCCTCACGGTTTGTCTGCGGCGCAAAAACACTAGATGTAGCACAGTATTTCTGGGAGCTGGAATAGCATTGTGGGTATACCGAAATTAAGAGGGCTGGGCTTTTTGTGAGCCTGCTGAGTTCCTCGCTCTGTGTTTTCCAAGAGAGAAATGTGAAAGAGTTTCCCAGTTATAGCCCCCATACCTTTGCTGAGGAGGGATGCCACAAATCACGTGGATAATTAGTGACAGTCTTAAGCGCCTAGCGCTGCGCCCATTTATTTTCTTGGCACAAAATGTATTAGTTCTACACTATTCATTTAGCCTGAATTTAGCAAGAGATAGATTTTAGTCGGAAGCTGTACTGAAAGACAATATATACTGTATGTTGCAGAAAAATCTATTTGCTGTAAGACCATAGCTTTACCTAAAAAAAAAAAAATCAGGAGAAATAGCATGGAGTTAATTTAGATGAAAACCTAATTTTTCCTAGCTTTTGATTGCTCAAATCTCCGAACAAAACAGCCTGCAATGACCTTTTCAGGAATGCCATATTCAGAATTATATTCTCACCGAAAAATGCATATTTCTGTGATCCCCTCATTTAGAGAATAGCTCTGTGCCTTTTGCTGTAAACATAGAGTGAGGGGAGGGATGAAAAGAGAAAGTTTTTCTTTCTCCACAAACATTAATGAGACTTTTCAACTTAGCTGTAGAATGGAGGAACTTAAGCCTCTCTACCCGTTTCTGGTTTTCAGGCTTTGAGCTCTTGCTGTGCCTCAGCTCCCTCCATCCCACCTCTAAAAGGCCCTCAACAACCCATGGCTTTGTCTCTCTGTATTTTCAGTTTAAGCTATACTCTACCAGGACCACTTTTAGCTTCTACATTTCAGCAGAAAAACAAACAGGAACGGAAACTGTTTGATGTATTTTAAGTAGAGAAGGCCAGTAAAATATTTTTTAATGGGGATACGAAGCCTTTTAGCCAACAGGATGCTGGTTCAGTTCCAGCCCAGATGAGGAACAACTAAAAGTTGATACCATCTAAAGGCTATTGAAGCCTTTGTAAAGTGAGTAGCCGCCTAAGTACCATTCCCAGTGGCCACATCACAAAAGCACACTAACAAGTAAGTCTGTCTTCAGCTTCTTTCTTTAAGTAAGAAGACATGAATGGCCGTGGGGACCAGTCATCCTTTCAGGCAGGTTATCAACACTCCTGGAGGTTCGTGCACCAAGCTGAAATCTGCCCAGAGACTCTATCACAGAATCATAATACAATCATGGTCTGGTTTGGTTGAATTGCATGAATATATAGATAATAAGCAGTCACACCCACTCACAAGCCCTCTTTGGTGGCTAATGAATGTAAATCCATTAAAATACAGCTTTAGAAAGCCAGGCTCTAAGCTCATCCCTGACCCCCTTAAGAGAATGCATGGCTAGACTTGTAGCAGGCATGTGATCTGGTCAACCCATGTGGGTACCAGCTGTAGGTATGAGCAGTGCCACATCCCAGCAGAGCTGTGCTGAGGAAACCTGCGCTGGCCACACGAAGAAGAGTTGTGTCCAGGGGAGGTACACAGCAAAGGCCAGCCATTCTTCCCAATCCACATCCACCCTCACACAGTAAAGATACCCCATGCCCTTACAGAAACTCTCCTCCCCAACATCAGCACATGCTTCCCTCCCACAGATAAAGCTTTATGCACTGACAGAAAAATAAGCAGGATTTTTCCTTAAAGTAGTACATGTTCAGCTGAGTAAACTCAGATTTACCCATACATCTCTCTGTAGTACAAAATGAGTGAGAAGGGAAAAGGCATGGAGCAGAAGTCTAATTCAGGAATACAGGAATACAAACTATGTTTTCATGCATACACACAGACTTGTTTGCTGAAAGTTTCACATACATCAAATTAAAATAGATAAAGCAACAAACTCAGACATCATTTACCCATAGGGAATACACTCAGCCTTTATTTAGCCACTGAAAATTTACTCCTGCTTGTCTGTATCACTAACCTGCTTGGGTAGACTGATGTTTTGATGCCAGAATACCCGTAGGGTTTCCAGAGAACACATCATAAGATTCACAGCTACAGACACACCCTTGTAACAAAGCGAATTAGACTTAGATGGGAGTCTTGTGCAGAGCTGCCCAGCCTATAGAGAACTGAGAAACTTTCAGCACCTCAAGAAGTTTACTGTAAAAATGTGGATACCTGGGGTTATGGGATATTCTAGAGCTTGGAGGAGAGAGGAGAGTTCAGGATTACGTTCTGTGGTTATAGGGCAGAATTCAGGCGCTATAAGTCACACCTGACGCTTTTAATCCTTTTATGACTATGGCCCTATATTTTTCTGTGCCTTTGACATGGCACTGAAGGCACTTCCCTGCCTCCCAGCGGTGTTTTAAAAGCAAAACCCTGGAAGACTGCGAAGTACACACTAGTCACAGGGTCACTTTTTGGACCCCATTTCTGCATAGCTTGCTTTGTGCAAGGTAGTAGGTGTAAGATCCAAGACTTAAAGGTCCCACGTTGTCTCTGTTCTTGTATGATTGTAAGGATCTGAAAACATGCAAGTAAATAAACCCCAGTCACATAAGTGATCCTGGAGAGCTTAGAGCGTAACGTTACCCCTACTGTGTCTGCACAGTAAGACACTCAATAAAGTTGTCTCAGCTCTGAATGACCTGAGCAAGCATGACCTATAGAGGGACACACATGACAAAGATGCTTTAAGTTCCTCTTTTTATTTGAGACTTAGGATTGCTTTAAAGTTCTCCATTTTCTTTTTTATAATGTAGAGTGAAACTTAAAAGTGCCCCAAATTGTAATGAAAGCTGCAACGAATTTTAGCAAATAAAAAGCCACTTAAGGAAAAAAACACTACTGTCCTGGCTGGGAATTTTAATAGTGCTGCACTCACAGCCAGACTGCTTGTAACTTTTCTATTAAAATGTTAAATTGAGAGCATTAAACAGCTTCCAATTAAGGGGTATATTATCACCTCGATGCACAGGGAGTTTCACACGTAAATCCCTATGTATTAAGAAGAGACTATACCCTGTGGCTTTTTAAATAACAAATAAAAGTTAAAAGAGATTTTACAGGAGGTAGAAAAGCCATGGAAAAGCTTATACTTTAACACAGTTTGAGTGGAAGAAAACAAATGTTTAAAACTGTATAGAAAGAGTATTTATTTCTTTCTTTTTTCTCTACTATTCCCAGATATTTCCACCGGGACCTACTTACTAAGATGAAAGTCTAAGTATTCCATAGGACTGGAAGTAATGATTTTTGAAGGACTTTCATATACATAGGCTGGAGGTGCTATTGGTCTTGTCTTGTTAACACTGAGGGCATCCTTCCCATTGCAACAGTGCCTACTCTATGAGTCAAGGCTTATTTTTCTAAGGCAAAGGCAAATCTGTTAATTAATTTAATATTATTAAAAAAAGTCAAACACTTAAGAAATACCCCCCTTACCGTCTTTCATGTTCCTGAGGGTCTTTTGAAGTAAGATGTGAAGGGCTGGAAGCCCCTCAGCTTACATGCTCACATGCTTAAAATTTTTCAGTGCAAACTCGGGGATTAACGCACACTTGGAAAAACCAGACACTACTGACCAAGTTTGTTAGCAATTGTTGCATATGATTAAAGACAGAAGTAGTTAAATCAAGGCTGTTCACTTATGGTCATAGTGACACCAAAAGCAAGTCCATCAGCCACCTTTGCCTCTGGGTCTGTGGTTATAGCTCAGCTGGCTCGGTTGGGTCAAGGCAGGGAGGGCACAACACGCAGTGAGAAGAGTTTTCAGAGAACATGCTCATAGATGTTGAAACAGGAGAGACATCATGGACTGATGCTTGGTCCAGTGCATCTGAGTGGTCAGTTATTACTGCTAGCCACATCCCCTTGGTGAAGTCACCTCACAAATGGCTGCAGCCCAGTCGTGCCTGTAGTGAAAAATCCTAGCTGATGTTTGCGGCCTTCCGCTGAGGAGCTACAGTAGCTATGATGTATGCGGTTCTCAGCTGTTTGAGGTAGACTTCAAATTCATGTAAGGTAATTTGAAATGTAGTCAGACTTTTTGCTGTCAGACTGGACAGATGAAATGCTGATGGACCAGCAGGAGGAAATCTGGCCAACATTTTGGTCTCCTTGTAGTTCAATTAGACATTGCAGACAGGGTTCACCCCACCTGGTCAGGGACCACCTCAGAAGTTCTAAGTGCCACCTCATTTCTGTCCTGCTCTGCCTCCCTTGTGCCACAGTACAACCCCTGAAGGGCTCAGGCACCTACATGAGGGTCACTGAAATGAATGGTCTCTCCCACCTGATGCACAGGAGTAAACATTTTACGCAGAAAAACTGTGAATTGCCATTGGCACACAGAGCTTCTGAGACACTACAGGATAGGTGCCTACGGTATCCCATAATATGGTAGAATTAGTTGTGAGTTCTCAAAAGAAAAGCTTTATTGTTTACACCAATCTGGGTCTGGTTTTGAGTGAAGTCTTGGTCTCTAACCACCAACAGAAATCACTGCTCCAACACTGGACAAATGCAAGGGTAGGAGCCCAGAGAACATTTTGATCTTTTTTGACTCTTTTAGTTCAGAGAAGCCAGCAACCTCCTGCACTTCTTTGAAGGAGGCTTCCCCACTTTTATGGAGTCCAGACTTCTAAAAGGTTTGCTAAAGCAGTTTTAGAAAAGAGCAACTGATGGAAAAAGAGAGTGACAGAAGTTCACTCCTCCTCAGGGCAGCCTCCCAGCAAACATTTGGCTCTGTAAGGCCAGTTAGTGACTCAAGTTTTCTTTCAGCTGTTGCCAGGAGGAAGGCCTTGGAAGCACAAGGGCCACAGCACTACGACATCCGATAGAGCTTGTTGGGATGTACTGAGATGCACTTAGATGATGCAGCTTGCTGGGAGGAGACAGGTGCTGGCAGATGTCTGGCCTCTCCTTTTACCCAGCTCTGGCTATGCTTCTGTGCTACGGGAGAGGAGAAAGCATGGCTCCCTGCTGCTGTAGCTGTTCTCCTTACTGTCCCATGCTGCTTTCCCAACCCTGCCCTGCTCTTGCAGAACTCAGTAGGAAGGAGTGCTTCTCACAGGCATTTTCCCTGCACCTCTGCAGCTCTTCCTGCACACAGATGGCCTGGAGGATCAAAGGCAGAAGGATGGTCACTTTCTGTGGCAGCATGAACACCCCTTTGCAAGCCATTGCCTTCAACGGGGAAAGGGCCAGGAGGAGCTGTTGCTCCCCTTCTGATGTTTTCCTCCCTAACAAGCACCCTCAGAGCAGATTTTACATAGGATCTTCTACTACATATATGCCATGACTTCCTCTACTGTGCCAAAGGCAACATCTGTCTGATCTGGCTTCTCCCCTCCATGGGACCATTGTGTTTGGAGTTTTCATGTTCCATCACACAAATACAGCTGATAATTTCCATGTTAATGTGGCATATCAGCAAATGGTATGGTGGAAGAAAAAAATAGCATTCAGGTGCAGGTCTCAGATGGAAGCAAAGGAGACTACCTAATTTCATATTTATACATCATATACTTGAGAGTAAAAAGACTGGAAAGCTCCCCCACTTTTTTCCACCACAGGCTCTCAAGGAATATGGGATCTCTAAAAGCTTTGGCATAAATCCTTGGGTTTGCCTATATTATTAATCAAGAGTCACCATTTATCCAACAGCTTTGAAAAACAAGATACGCCAACACAGACCAAAGTAGACTACTTTAGACACCTAGTTTTTTAAACCATGGCTTCAGTCTGTTCCCTTGAGATTTTTAACTAAACTAAGCCCCTCTCTCCTCTCCTCTCCTCTCCTCTCCTCTCCTCTCCTCTCCTCTCCTCTCCTCTCCTCTCCTCTCCTCTCCTCTCC